>BSBK01009030.1:137500-144641 GCA_027943335.1 Chamaecyparis obtusa | reverse complement strand
GGTCACTACAGGTAATTCATAGTGGATTCAGAATGATCTCTTGATTGCTTGGTGTGTTTGTATGCAAGACATATTTAGGTCATCACAATGTCTATGTTCTGATGCTTATACAAATTGCAATATCAAAATGGATGTGATATTCAAGTCATTTTGGCATTTATGCCTTGGTGCTTATATCTAATCTGACATTCCAACAAAAAGTCCATATTCATATGTCCATGGTTGTCAAGCCAGTGGATGTTTTATTGACTTTTGATGTAAACATCAATATTGATATGTCCATGGTTTCCTAACTAGTGGACATTGTATTGATTTATCTGGTTACCTAATAAAAATTTTAGTGATGAAAACAACCGACACATGATCAGTGACTAGGTTCTAGGTGTTATGGTTTGCATTTCATTTTGCATGTCACTTTGCACTTTGCATGACTGCATTTATCTCATGATTATCCAATCAACTTGACACTTAAATAGATTCTCCAAAACTTTGCTAAACCTGACATAAGGACTGAATCTCACATGAAAATATCTTCACTGATCAGCAAGAAGTCACCATCCTGAGTTAAACATCCTTTTTGACAAAAGACCGAGTACTTGTCTTCATCAATACCTGCAAAATATATCATATGTATCACTGCATATACATTACATATCATAATCATTCCATTACATTCATTGCAATCATACATTTCCATAATCCATAATCAACCACATTGCATAATCCATACATTTGAAAGAAACCATTGCATTGCATAATCCATACATTCTACACTAATCAAAGTATTTTACACATTTACATCACATGATATCATCATACACAAAATGATAAGTACATATGAAGTCACAATGAAAAACCAATCTCATATATATCATAAACTCAAAATTTTTAGAGGTGCACAACTGGCACAAGATTCAAAAGAATGAGCTCCTCAGAGCTATCAGAATAGATCAATGTATATGGACAAAATGACAAAAATAGAACAAAATGATAGATCAGTTGTTTGCCTGGTCCTCCACATCTAGTGGTGGTGGGACAGGTGCATCTAGTGGTGGATCATCCCATGGTGCTTTGGCTCCCTCAAAGGCAATCATATACTGAGAGTAAGTAGGTACTCTTTGAGAAGCAGGAACAGTCACATAGTAAGCAGAAACATAGTAAGAAGCTTGGCTAGTCTGATGAATGACCTCTGCTTGCAGCCATCTAACATTTTCCTCTCACTCTAACCTTTGTCTCTTGAACTCCCTCAGATGTACCTCAAGTGTAGCACTTTGCAATGTCAAATCCCTAATCTGTAGCCTAACTCTCCTAATAACATCTTGAAGAGTCTTCCTCAGTCCAGTATCTATCTTAGTTGTTGGTATCTCTGTATCCTCTATAGGCTGATTAATGACCTCTACTCTATGTGCATTGCAATGTCAGACCTCAGCTCCTAAATCAAAATTAGGATCAGTCTATGTGTCATCAGCACCACCCACATCCTATTAAGCACCTAACACCTCATCTACACTCCCAATGCTACCTAGTGTGCCACTCTCTCCTCTAGTGCGTCTCCTATAAAGAACTATAGGTCATCCTACTGTAGAACTCTGATGGTGAGGTGGTCTCATGTGTCAAATTGGTCTCTATGGAGTGACAACCACTCTAGGTCTTGGTGGTGTAGGCTGCATCACCACAATTTGCACATCTCATCACCTCTAGCCTCAACCCATCGATGCACCTATCACATCCTCGACATCCTCCATCATAGGAATCAGGTTTGTAGGATCAAAAAATATTTGCATGGGGTGTTGAGCCAACCAAGCAACAAAATCATTAGTGACCCCAACATCAGCGACCCATTGCCGATAATCCCAGTCTCTTGGCTGGTACCCATTGTACTCCTGACTGCACAAAGCATATGATAAGAGAGAAGTCCATCCCAGTCTTATCTCTCAAACCAACCATGCATAAGTGGCATAGTCCCGAGGTGCATCCTGTATGATGCCATACTATATCCATATCACTGTGATCAAGAAATGCTCCAGGACAGTAGTAGAATGACATATCAATACCCTACTCTGACAGAAGTACCTAAACTGAGCACGAGCAGTCACCCATGCTTCCACTTGTAAGTATGGTCTCCATATAAAAAAGGTCATGTCATCAAGGAAACACCTCTAGTAATCAATACGATCCATTTGGACCTATGTAACATATCCTAAATATATGTAAATAAGAGGCTCTTGTGGTTGCCTCTCCTCTTGGCATATAGGCCTACATATGGGGATGCGCTCCCATGCCCAGATCTGAAGAACAAGTGCTCCCAAAGAAAAAGATTTTCTCTCATGATACACTATCTCGTGCATCTCTGAGAACATATGAGAAAGCATACACTGCCCCCATCCTAGCTTGGAAGGTGTAGCCATCAAACATGCTACCATTAGAGCCTAGCCCATTAGGAGACCATTCTGTTGACGGTCTGACATGATGATTCCTTCAATCATCCCAGCAATGATACACTCTAGTTTATGAGACTCTCCATATCTGAGCACTAAGGTCTCCCATGAGATAGATTGAGCAATCTTCTCATCAACACCAAATAGAGTTTGAAAGGCATGACGACCAACATTACCTACACTGACATAGTCCGAGTGAGGGCCATGAAAAGGTATCCACAAAATCCTATAAACATCCTCTGGAGTCACAGTGATCTCTCTGGTACGAAGGTGAAACATCTAAGTCTCCAAAGGGAACCTCTCAATCAACGCAATGATCAGCCCATGATTCACCTAAATATTAGGCAAATGTATTAGGTACTCAAATCCATAGGCAGCTAGGTGCAATCTCAGAGGGTCAGACATTGATACACTAAGTCTCTGAGTGGCAGGGTGTGATATCTGAACATGAACATCTGGACAATGAACCTACAACACAAAAACAGGGTACCCTATCAGTAACTTGGTCAAAAATCAGGCTATAAGCATAGAAATTGAAAAGTTGAATACTTCAGAAGGTGCCTTAAATGCTAAGGAATCAGCCGAAGAAATAAAAAAAAATTAAAAATTTGACCTAAGGATGAGAAAAACACTCGCTGTTTTCCATATGCAATTTCAGACTGGCATCAAAACTCGTACGAGTTTCTATGGGTTCCCATAAGACAAACCATACATATACGACAATGTAAAGGTTCTTGTACCATACTTGAGGGACCTGATGAAATGTCGTACGCCAGACGAGTCCCTCTCATATGAGTTATAGTTTAAACAGGGATGACTCTCTAAATCAAAATCAAAACTCATGCGAGTCCTACTGGACTGTCGTATGACTTTTTGTGAACAAAAAGTTAAAAAAGCAAAAACGTATGAAAAATCCTAAAAATGCTTAAAACATGGAAAATTTGAATTCATAGAGAGGCACAGGGGTCCACTTACTGAGTTCCCATAATGGGGAGGTCAATGGTACCACTGGCTGCGCTTGAATCGATTCGAGGAGACTGGAACTGCCACTTTGTCTTTTTTTTTCTCTCAGAGGGCTCCACAAAAGTTTGTAAAAGTCAAAGTGAAAAATGATTTAAAAATGACCCTTTTGGGCCTTATATAGGTTTTGACCTAAATTTTCAAAGTGCTCCATTTTACGTGAAAATTGCACCCCTGGCTAATTTCGACGTTCTGAATCCATTTTCAGGATCAAAATCAAATTTTTAGATCATTTACATTGTCAAAATTGTGATTTAAAATTTTTGGACCCAGGACGGCTGACTACCTCCATAATTGACCTTCTAATCATCAAAGAAATCCAGAATTCAACTTAACTGATTATCTCAGATCAAACTATCAAAATTTCAACTTGGTCAACCATGGTCAACTCATGGTCAAACTTGGTCAAACTTGGTCTTCAGGACCTCCAAACGATGTAAAATGTGTTTCCCGACGTGTGCAACCACTTCTCAAATCAATTAACATGCTTCTAAACCATTTAACGCTGACTTTTCCAGATTTTGATTTTCATCCCAAGGGGGCATGGTATTGCACATCAATCAAATTTGTAAATAAAATCTTTCTTTCACTAATCAAGACAACAACCACGTCTAGTTACTGATTCATCAGAAGTCATCGTCGCTTGGGGCACATCACGTGGGGCATATCAGGTTCATCAAGATCCATATCAGTCTGGTATCCTAATCAATCTTGTAAATTGTATCACCTCTTCATAACCATCAGTTCATTTGTGTTATTTCCTTGGTTCTTCATAACTGAAAGGTTCAGATTCGGCATCCTTTTGATTGCTTTGGACAATCAGGTCTGGAATCAGGACAGTCATTTCTTCATAGTCATAGGGTCAAAATCAAGCATTTTGGCACTTCTTCGTAATCATTGGTTCATTGTTGATATAGTTAGCATCATCTTGATTCTTTGGTCAATTAGGAGCTGAATCAGACATCTTCAAATCTATCAATCAGTTTCTATCTCAAAATCGGTTAATCTTTCAGGATCAGTTTTCCCACCACATAACTGAGTCCACATCATCATAAAAAATAGATTAATCTTTAAACCACTACACTTCACACATTAATTCAAAGAGGGGAAAAATGTAATACCCCAAAAATGGGCTATAGGTTCATTAACCTTCTACATCGACAAATCGATCGAAATCGGCCTAAAAGTCCTAACCTAAGGCACATCTACACATTAGTTTATCAAAACCCTAATTGATTTTACCCTAATTCTGCATCGGGAAATATTTCTTAAATATTCATAATTTATCTAATTATCCTAATTAAATATTATTTGGCGATAAATCTCATTTATCCTAAAATTTAATTAAATGAATATGTTAGATATTTAATTAATTAGATTTAATTCTGCCACCTTAATTATTTAATTAGATTTAATTCTATTTATTCCTAGTTTATATTATTTAATTTTGACAATAAATCAAAAATCCTATGAATAATCAGTTCAATTTTTATTAAATTGATTAAAGAAAATTGGAAATATTTAATGATATAATTTTGGGATAAAGTTTGATTTAATAATTGATTAACCCATAAATCAGTTATTTTTAATTCAAAATCAGTTAAGTTGAGAATAAATCACTTTATTTTTAAATTAATTTATATTAAATCATGCACAATCAGAAAAGTAGTCAACTTTAAATCAATTATCAATTTTAATTTGTTAACTTTCTAAACTCAACATGTGCTTGTGAGTTGAAAAAGTGAACTAAACTCTATTTCGAGTTAGAAAGTGCTTTTGCATGATTTTGTGAGTTGATCTATTCCTGATTACTTGATAACTCAAAAAGAAACCTGAGTTTATCAAGAGTGATTTATGGTTTTTGTCAATGCATCCTCAAGCCTTAGATTTCTATATAATCAAGGCTCAGCTCTTCACAAAAAGGGGTCCTTCAAATTTGCATACTTACTCTAGTGAATTTGCATCTGAAGAATCAAGCTTTTGCAAACAGGCGATTGTGAGATTTTTGTTATTATTTTGATCATAGAATTCATTCATTCATATCATAGCATATCATTGTTAGATCAATTTGCATATCATTTCAATCCATTCTAGATTAGTTTCATATCAATTTTTCATCTTATTGCACACAAAATAAAAATAAAAAAATTAATCCGCATTCATCTTCATTACTTTCAATCATTTAAATCCTTCGTTTAGGTGTTGCATTGTCACTAATTTTGATCTGAATCTGAGAATACCATACTCACACCTACTAGAAGGTAGTAACTCACCTGGTTAGCTATATTTCTCTTATTTTCAAATTTCTTGATTTGCTAACCTCTAATATTTTATTGAAGTGTTGTGTCTCTAGCTAGGTACACTTTTCAACACAGAAGAAGATACTGAGGAAGAGGAAGAAGTGGAAGATGATGATCACGATCAAGAGTTAGTCGAAGAAGAAGATGATGATGATGATGATGATGATGATGATAGTGGTGGTGATGATGTCGATAATGACGATGATCTTGATGATGAGATGGATGAAGAAGAATATCAACGACATGAATGAAATGTACAATTATGTGTTCAATGCCTATTCTATTCAATATTGAGTTCTTGATAGATCAATGATTAATATTGATTTCTTGATAGATCAATGACATAAGACAATTGATTTACATATGCAGAAACCTGAACTCCTTTCACGAGCATCCCACACAATCTCATGGATTGTCAGGTATAAGTCAATACACCCCATAGAGATTAATGTCTTTTACATTTGTAATATATCTCTCTTATTGCCACCTGTCTCTAAAATTTCATGGAGTGCAAGTACTAATAAATAGGTATTTGTCATATTTCTCTTCCTCGAGTGAGGAAAATGTAGGAATGGAAGAAGAAAGTGAGACATTTAGTATGTCTAAATCAAGAAGATTGACTTGAGGTTGAAAGATAAGAAAGAAATTCAATAAATGCATGGAATTTATCCTTGCTCAAGGGGGGTCATGTTCTTATGATGATGAGAGAAAAGGCAACTCTGAGGTGCCCTTTCGGTAAAAACATCTACAGAAACAATGGGTCCTCGATGATCTTCCTCCAATAAACACTGATTTTTGTGTTAAAAAGAGGATATATCACATATCACCATCTTCATTATATGGTTTGGGCCTATTTTCCATGGATGGCATAAAGGTCTCTTACACCAAAGTTGTCAAATTGATGGAGTATGTCAAACCTTTTTATGATTATAGTAGTTGGATATAGATTGTTAGATATAAAAAAATTATGTGTAGGTATGCACTCACAAAAAAATATATACAACAAAAAGTTAGTGAACAAAGTAAAATAGTAGCTATATACATTGACGGAAGGCCAAAAGAATTAGGGAATATTATAGGTTTTATAAAAAGTACATGACCCACGTCAACTAAGAAGAAACCCAATTGCATATTTGAGGCACGCGAGGGAGATCATGTATTTGTATGTGTGATCAAATCAATACGTGGAGATGAAGTGTTGCTTATCAATTACAATTTGAATCACATAGATACAAAAAATCCACTATCATGGACGAGGTGGTACACACTATGCACCATTTAAAATTATTTAAAAATAAAGAAAATAACTCTTCTTTTAATTGAAGCATTTTGATAATTGACTATTATTCAACGTAAACTAGAATAAGAACACGTGTTTTAACA
>BSBK01009030.1:0-132500 GCA_027943335.1 Chamaecyparis obtusa | reverse complement strand
GATTAATTGCAATTCGAGGTTGGTATAGCCCCATTGCCTATTTGTGATTAATGGCAATTCGAGGCTGGTATAGCCCCGTTGCCTATTTTTGATTAATGTCAATTTGAGTTTGGTATAGCCCCATTGCCTATTTGGGATGGATGACAATTCAAGGTTGATATAACCCCTTTGCTAGTATATAACTGATGGAAATTCGAGATTGGTACAGTCCCATTGCCAAAGCTTAAATTGTTATAATCTCATAGGTAGTTTACATACTAATACCAGTCATATGCATATGCATAGGCTTCAAATGCATTTATTTCTTCCAAAAGGTACTTATAGGAAGTGCTCTATGGGATGACGTGTCAATTTCCTAGTTTCTTAGAGTGGATCTTATATCCCTCAAGCTAAGAATCAAGAATTTTGTGAAGCTCGACCTAGAGATAGCCTTAAGAATGAAATTCCCCCCTTACTAACTTGAAGTAGAGTATGAGTCATATAAATATTGTATAATATCTTGTATGAATATCAGTTTCACAAGAAATTATAAGGAGAATAAGAAGGAACATTACATAATCGGTATTATTCATTAAGGTTATATATTAATTGGTTGTTTAATACCATATAAAATATTAAAGATAAATAATAATCCAAATATAATATATCATTAAATAATAATAGCTTATAAATTAAATATGATATATCAAGATATAAATTAGCAAGAAAATTAATTATAAATAAACATATCTATTATTGATGAAATATGAATATTTCATCTATGGTTAAGAAAAAAGATACATAAAATTAGTTTTCCTAAAAGCTTAAATGAGAAATTTATGTAAGGTCCCAAATAGGGACATTATAGTGGTATCAGAGCATGATCTTGCCATCCTACATGGTAAAAGTGACATAGTCAAGGCTAGTGGATCCAATTAAGGACTGACTGACCTTGCAGCGAAACCAATATGCAGTGAAAATACACAAGAACAACAATAGATCTGAAATGAAATAGAAGTCTTTATTCATCAAAACACCAATTACATGCAATGTGCTAGGCTATAAGGCCTTCCTGATTATGACCAATTACAATGCAAGTAATAGTCTACAAGATCTCACATATTGATGCAGGAGCATCCTGGGTGTAAGAGCAATCTTGCATCACCCAAAAATATTTTTGTTTTTGTATTCAATAAGGGCTATCTTGTGCAGAGTTGCTATTTATGGAAACTTGCTATTTTTAGTAAGTTGGTCTTACGATCTCGGAATGTCTGATTTTACATATGGAGGTTCATCTCAGTCATATCAGTCTGCCAGCAAAGTTTCATGGCTAGATCAGGTGTAGTTTTGAAGATATTGAGGATTTTCAGTATTGGCAGCAGGGTATAGAAACTTTGAACTCAGTTTTGAAGGCTTTAGAGGCCCCGGATGAGGTCAAAAAATTGGGTGATAGGCGCTTTGCATTGGTCAAGCCTATAGAGCGCTTCGTGGCATTTTCGAAATGGGGTTATAATAGTCAATCGAGTCAACTGGTGATGACTTATGGTCTCTGAAAGTCGAGCCACCTGAAATGGCAAAAAATAATTTTCCTTCAAAATTTCTGTTCGGGTTTCAAAAGTTATTTTGAGCCGACTTTGATGTAATAAATTGAAAAATAAAATAATTCTAAGTTTGGTAGGCCCTTAGGGCTAAATTTCTAGAACCTTCTCGGGCGGTGGAAATTGCCTATATAAAGAAGGCCTGTAGTGTTGTCTAGGGTAGTTCTGGGTAGTAGATCTGGGTATTGATTTGAGGCTTTGTCCTATAGAATATTGTAAGGGAATGCCCATGTGGCTTTGCATATTGTAATTCTGAAAGTTTGTAATTCCACATTTGTGGAGATAATAAGAAGCCAATTTTCTGTTCTTGCATATTATTGTTGTTGTTTCTCTATTTCTGTTATGTGCTTGTGCTATTAAGGGGAGCACCCTTCATCACATAGCCTTACATAATAAATAAAATCTCAAAGATGGCCCCCAATGGTCATCAAATCCACATAGAAGAATGCAACATGCCATATCTAGGTCCCCACACATCCAATGGTCAATCCATAACATGAGGAGCATGACCCAAATTAAATGCACTAGTCAGCCAAGATGATCTAACAAAATAATCTTGTCGGTAAGCAAGAACACCAAGTAATAGAAGAAATAATCGAGCACCAGTCAACTGACCATGCCAAGCATGAATGAGCAATGCAATTATCACCGAGCACCAATGAACTAATACCTTTAGTCACCGAGCATTCTTCAAAGATCGAGCACCTCGGTAACCACAGAAACCAAGCAACCAATCTCCCAAACCAAGCAAGAAATCCATCAAACCAAGATCAAAACTAAAAATATACCTTGAAAGACAAACATATTTTTGGTTGATACAGGATTGCCAAGAATCCTAGGATGCTCTTGCATCACACACCCTAGGTAAGAAAGATTTTCTCATAAGGAAATTAGGAATGTCTCAAGGGAATCAGAACAGGTATGCCAAATCTATTCTTCACCCATATCTCTTCTTGTCCTTCATCCCAAGTATTCTTCACTTCACTCACTGTCTCATGCAGAAAGTCCTTCTTTCCACTTTGTTTACCCCTCTGATTGGCAATTGATATAAACTAACTCTGACCACTACTGATCACATCAGTGCCTCAATAAGGTTCATCCCTTACAGACTCTTCAATCAACTCAGTATCATCTGCATCTCTCTATGTCAAAAATGTCACCATCCGCTGAACCATCTCTACCAACAAAACCATCTATCTCTTAATCTCAACAAACTCTTTAGAGATATCATTCTCCATCTCCTTGAAACTAGACTTAATAGGAATAGGTTCATCAACCTTGTGTTCTTGAGGTTTTTCATAAGGACAACACCTAATAACTCCACATCCCTTAACCTCTGTCTCCTATAAAGGTGTCATCTTATGCTGAGCTCCTTCATGCCTAACCACATAGGTATTAGCATGACCATAAAACAAAACATTCCTATCAAACTACCAGGGTCTACCAAGCAATAGATGACAAGCATCCATAGGAAATACATCACACAATATCTCATCATGGTAAGACCAATTTGATACTTAACCAGGCCTTTTTCTTCAACTCTAACCTTAGAAACATCTTGTATCCAAATAATCTAATAAGGATTAGGATGTTTCCTTCTTTCCAAATTCAACTTACTAACCATTTCATCTGAAACAAAGTTCTTAGAACTGCCACCATCAACTATGACATTACAGACTTTATCCTTGCACTTACATCTGGTTCTAAACAAATTTCTCCTTTGCACCAGTTCATGAACACATGTAGCTAATCTCCTAGTGACAATACATTCACCCTTCTCTAGAATATTCTCAATGTCTTCCTCAACAACTAATGCAACTCTCTTCTTAGGACACTGCCAACTTCTAAAACCAGCTTCACCATAGTTATAGCAAGTGCCTATGAACTAATTCTTCCATGTCCCTCTCTGTCCAGTATTCTTAGTAACTTGACCACTGCTAGATCCTACATCAGACTTAGGATTCTCTATCACATTACTCTCAGTAACTGTCTCACTAGTTTTACCACCTCAGTTCCTATTGTTCTATCTTCCTTCATACTTCCTATTCAGCTTCTCTTCAATCTTTAATGACATCTGATAAGCATAACCAATTGTTTTCATTCACACAGTAACTCTTCTTGAATACTAGGTCTCAAGCCATAGACATACCTAGCAACCTTCTCTTTATCAGCTTCAGAATGACCAGTCCTAATCAAGATTCTATAAAACTCCTTGGTATACTCCTATATTGATTTGTTAGTCTACTTCAAAGCTTCCATCTTCTTAAACATGTCCAATTCATAATCCATCGGAATGAATTGTTTCTTCAACTTGTTCACCATTCAGTTCCTCTTAGTGATATTTTCTTTTCCTCTTCTACCTCTTTCGAACTGAACTTCTCTCCACCAGATATTTGCATGACCTTTCAATTTAGTCTTTGCAAATCTAACCCTATCAAGATCTTCTATTTCTTCATACTCAAAGTATTCATCAATCTCACTGATCCAATCAATCAATTATTCTGGCCTAAGGCTTCCAGCAAATGCAGAAACTTCAATCTTAGGTCTCTTCCCAATCTTAGACATAGCTTTCAAAATTTGATTCTCCTCATAATCTCAAGCTTCTTCCACAAATTATTCAAAATGATCTTCCTCAAATTCATCATCAGTATCCTCTTTCAAGGTAGGCTTCTTCTTTCTCAATTCCTCTTGTAGGTCTTTCACTTGTTTCTACAAAGCCCTAAAATCATCAATAATGAATTCACCAGTAGCTTCCTCTTCTTCAGAGATCTCATGATTTCTCCTTAGAGGCATCTTCAAATCAAGATCTAGACACACAAGATCCACTCAGATCCAATAGGAATAGACTTCACTCAAACAAGAACAAACTTCTCTCTGATACCACCTGACGTAGTCAAGGCTAGTGGATCCAATTAAGGAATGACCGACCTTGCAGCTAAACCAATATGTAGCATAAATACACAAGAACAACAACAGATCTAAAATGAAATAGAAGTCTTTATTCATCAAAACACTGATTACATGCAATGTGCTGGGCTGTAAGGCCTTCTCGATTACGGCCAATTAAAATTCAAGTAACAATCTACAAGATCTCACATAGCCTTACAAAATAAATAAACTCTCAAAGATGGCCCCCAACAGTCATCAGATCCACATAGAAGAATGCAACACACTAGATCTAGGTCCCCACACATCCAATGGTCAAACCATAACATGAGGAGCGAGACCCAAATTAAATGCACCATTTAGCCAAGATGATCTAAATAAACAATCCCAGTCGTAAGCAAGAACACTGACCATACCAAGCATGACCGAGCAATGCAGTTATCGTCGAGAGCCAGTGAACTGACACCTTTAGTCACCAAGCATTCATTACAGACCGAGCACCCCGATAACCATAGAAATTGAGTAACCAGTCTCCCAAACTGAGCAAGAACTCCATCAAACCAAGATCAAAAATAACAATCTACCTTCAAACATAAACATATTTTTGGTTGACACAGGATTGCCAAGAATCCTAGGATGCTCCTGCATCAAAAAGTAATAAGTTAGAATTATAATTACAGAACCATACAATTTGGTATTGATTTGCAATATGGATAGTACTAAATTGAAATATGAATTCTATTTTCATAAATGATGAGATCCAAGCTATGCTTGGTAGTGAGATAATATCCATAGTATGAGAGATTGATATAATCTCTAAAAGACACTACTACATTTGGGGCCAAATTTTGACAGAAACTTTTGACGGATGATTTTTCTTTATGAATTTGGTGTTTTTTTTTGCAATAGGCCTTGATGGTGTTGGTATTCCAATGGGTTTTAAATAGACCATCAGAATTCTGATAGTTTCAGGGTATAGATGAAAAAAAGAAGTGAAATGCCCAAATCATTTTTATTTTGATTGCTGAGAAAATGAGTGGGTGAGAGTTGAGTGTGAGAGAAGGTATGTGATTTCTTCATCTTGGATTGGTATATTTGACAAGCAATGTCTTTTGAGCCTCTGACATCATATTCAACTACTAATTTCAAATGCATTGCATTTTATTTGATCATGAATGGTCCCTAAAATGACCACATTCTACTATTGGAATTAGGAGAGATAGGTACTGAGAGGGGAGGGGTGAATCACTGCCTTCAAAACTTTAGTTTCAAAACCTTTCTGATCTATAACTGAATACTATGATAACCGATCAAAATAACTTGAATCTAATTTTATAAATCAATCATCTAGTTAACTTAAGAAAGTAAACAATCATGAAATCAAAATGATAATCACATAACACAAGTATTTTGGTAATGCATAAACCCTTGTTAGAAGGTAAAAACTATGGTGGGGATGACACCCACAAATTCTTCACTACTACAGATAGAAAAGGTTTGCCTATTAAGGCTACAAGTTTTGATCACTTCTGGTGATCTTACCCTGTTAGGAGTAACATATTAGATCAGCTAGATCTACCTAGTTATAGGATTTAACAACACTATATGAAGTGTGTACTCGGTTAAGAGATTTATACAAAGACTGTTAAGTCTACTCTGTTAAGAGATTTATCAAAACTCTATTAGAATTGTTAGAAAGTAATAGGTAAACTATCTACTAGTTGACAGCTCAATTGTCTGAAATAGATCTATAAGTTCTTATCAAAATATCACCTTATCTGTGATGGTTCTCTGCTCTGATCTGCTCGATAGCCTTGTCTGATTCTTCTCAATCTGAAAACCTCTATACTCTATTCTTCTTGGTAAAATGATTGTCTTGAAGATAGGAAATTTCTTCAAGTGCTCCGTGATTCATATATATCAGTTCAACAACCCTATAAAATGGTGTGAACATATACAATATATAGTGTTCTATTTTGTTTCTTAAACAAAAATTAGGTTACAAAAGAAAATCATAACCCTAAGATCTACGGTGCAAAATAACCTAGATCAACTAATAAAAATAAGATAATCATTGCATTTAATGAACATCTTTTACAATAAATGCTCCTTAATCTTGGTAAACCATTTTACAATATGTTATAACCATTTGCATAGAATAATGTGCCATTTTTTATTACTATGCCATTTTTTGTGATCATCGGTAAAAACTGTATAATCTACATGGTGTATACTATGATGCTCGGTGTTTACTGACCATCGGTGTTGGTGTCGCTGGTGCTCAGTTAACTATGTGATGCTCAGTGTAAGGCTTTACCGACTACTCTATCTTACTTCTAGTTACCGATTGTCTCAATATAAATAACTGACCGACCTGTTTACTATCCTTTGATACTAATGACAACCTAAAATGCTCAATAAAGATTAACAATCTCCCCCTTTGGCATTAGTATCAAAACTTCATAATGTATATAGACAAAATGTTTCTATATATCCGTTATATCTCCTCTATATACATATCCACAACAAAAAACTTCTTCTAAGTACAAAAGTACTCCCCCTTGGTGCATGTTCCTAGTATTATGTAATATACATATCAAAAAAATTATACTACTATTTGGCATATACATGTTTTTCCCCTTTTTTATAATAATGCCAAATACCCAAAAAAAAAGTATGTAATGTATACTTACATCTTATAAAAAATGTTCTGATGAGTTTTCTTCATAGACTCCAAGAGGTTTTCCCATTCCTCTTTCAAGTTGGTAAGAGCAATTTGCTCAAGATCGACTTGTGCATGCATGTCAAAGATATTTTCTAACACCGAAATCTTTGGTGTTGCCACAAGTTGCTTAGCTTTGACAGCATGTGTTTCAAAAATCTTTAGGTAAGGAGTGAGTTCTTTTTGTAACTCTGTGACCTGATCGGTGATGTACGCTTCCTATTTCCTTAAGTCTGCTATTAGCTGTCAGAGTTCTTGAACTCGGTTAGTGTGCTTTAAGAAAGCAGTTAGCTTGGCGATAGCTGCTTGTGTACTCAACTTGATTTCTTCTTCTAAACCTTTTATCTTTTCACTGATTTCTACAGTGAAGGTGTATGTAGTACAAAGCTTTATTAGTAGTTGACAGATTATTTGGGTGATAGATTTTACCTCGGTAATGACCTCAAATAATTTCACATTGTTTAGTGCCACTTTAGTGCTAATCCTTTCTGCCAATTTGTTTTGAATCTTTGACTCTGCCCGTTCTTCTATTCTTTTGTCTGTATCTATATCAGGGGCATTGATTCTATCAGTGAGGGTGGCAAGTTGATCTAAAATGGGAGTACTCTTATAAATGTTTGTTTTTGATACTATCTGTTATAGAATATCCCTTACATCATTTAACACTTCTTTACATTTTTGTTCTTGCCTCAATTTTTCTTGTGCCACTTTCCTCGAACATAACTCCCCATACTGACTTAGTTCCTTGGGGCTTAGAGTTCTTGGGTCACATTCGGGGATAATGATAACTTCATCAATGGTGACCGGCCCTTTCGCTTTCTTATTTTTCTTCTTTGAGGATAGAGGTGACTTTGTTTCACTTATGACAATAGCTTTTTCTTCACTCCTTGGAGTATCCTTACCAGTTGACACTATATCATCCTTCTTTTTCTCCTTGGTAGATTGAGTGGGAGTCTCGGTGGTAGTGTTAGGTTGGTTCACCTTGGTTGACTTGGTTTCTTTAGGTTCCTTCTATTTTGTAGACTGTGCCTCTAGTTTAATAGGCTCATTTGTATCTACAGGTTGCTCAGGTGCTTGAATCTCAGTTGTATCTTTGGTTGGCTCAGGATGAGAGACATTGGGTTGTACTTGTGAAATTATTTCAACCTCCTCTACAAGTACAGGTAGTTCACCTGGTAGAGATGTACACACATTGTCAGTGTTTAATGCTTCATCTTTGTATTGTGTAATTATTACATCTTCATCATCCTTATCATCAGGTTCACCATTAGTGATGTCCTCAATGAGTGCATCATCATCTATTTTCTTTTGCAAGTGGATCTTAGCTTGATCCGGTGCATCCTGTGAAATTTTGATTTCTTCCATTTTCTCGGTGATATCAATTACCTCAGTAATTGATATACCAGTGTCTTCTATTTTGTTGCCTTTATTATCATCAATGAAAATACTTTTACCTTTTGAACTATGTCTCTTTTTAGACAGTTTCAGGAATGCTTCCTATTCAACTTTCTCTTTTGCTTTCAAAATTGATGTCCATAGGGAGTCACATACAACATCCATATCATCTACATTCTCATCCATAATCTGCATAGCTCTATTCTTGACTGAAAATCTAGGCTGATACCTTGTCATGTATTCACTTACCTCAGCATAGCTAAAGTGTGTGGCTACACGGCCTAGAGATCGTTCTCTTTTTCTTTTCTTTGTGTCTAGTGCAATAGCCCATCTTTCACTTATTTTGTCATCAAGTTCCTTCAGCAGTTGACATGCAAATTCCATCAGTACTCTTTTGAACTTGATCATCATTTGAACAATAGCATGTTCTATCTTTGTCTTGTCCTCAATTGACATGTTGTTAAATTTTCCTATGCCTGGATCATTAAGATTTCCATTCTCAATAATATCTTCAATTATTTCTTCTATGGTACTATCCCTATTATGAACTAGCTTAAATTGATCAAGGTCATTTTCAGTGTCAGTCTCCTCTATATCTTCCTTACTGCTTATGTATTTCCTCTTTTTCTTTGGTTGTTCAGTTGCTTTCTTGTTCTTTCTCTTAATGTATTTCTTTGTCGGTGTAGCTGCTCTCCTTTTTGCTACATTTGCTACTTCTTCTTTCTACTCAATTGATTGTGCTGCGGTTTCCGAACATGTCCTCATTCCTTCAGGTTCTGGTAGCTGAATATCTTGTTCATCAGTTGTTGGTAGTTGAGATTCTTCTTCATCATTGGTGGGAGGAACCGGTGTGTTATCCTTTTCTTTGTCTAAATGAGTCTCCTTGCTGTCATAGGGTTTATCAGTCAGCTATAACTAATCTTCAGTTGCTTCATCAACTAGTGACTCCTTATGTGAGTCAAATGTAGTTCCATATTTTGCTGTGAGATCCTTTTTCATTTTCTTTTCCCTTCTTGACATTTTACTGATCTCAATGTCCATTGTGATTCTAGACTTAGCTTCCTCATACACTCCAAACCTACTGGCATTGATGTCAATCAGTAATTATAGAAATGCATTTATAGATTTCAAAGAAAAATCATGATTCATTTCATAACCCATTGGTGCTAGCCATTTTGTTCTCAGTTCTACTGCCTTTATCATTGAGTGGTTTGTGCTTACCACAAAGAATATGGCATCTTCAAATTTTCTCACTAATTCTTTTGGAATTCTGCTTCTTTGTTGCATTCTTGTTTGAAATTCCTTGAAATATGCATGGAACTCCTTGTTCACATTGTCTCCTAGAGTTCTCATCATATCACTGATTTGGGTATTTATCGATCTGTCTAATTGCCAGTTTACTTTTCCAATACCTGGTACATATTTTTGCAAATAGAGGAATGCACAAACAAGCAGTGATCCCTACTTAAATGTATTGGACTTCTTTTCTTTTACTATCTTCATGTTGTCATGCAGTTGGTGTAGTAGTAGCTCAGCAAGATCAACCTGGTGATCTTTCTTCACAATTTTGTAAGCCATGTCCATGGCACTGTAGGGTACACTATTCGGTCTTCTTGATTGAAATATCTTGTACCTGATGACATGAGCTGTGAATCTTACCACTGGATCTTTGATAGTTGAAATCTTTAGTGCCCTACCATCCCATTGAGCTCTAATGTTCTTTTCTACATCGGGACAAGATGAACTTCAAAATGCTTTGGCTTTGTCGGTTGTAGGGTACCCAGTAACCCTACTGATAATCTTCTTAGTGACCTCAACTAGTTTGTCTAGCCAAAATTTTCCATCATGAAATTTGCTAAGCACGATTCTTATCTAGTCATTGTGAAATGATTGCGGGAAGTATGTGAAACACTATAACCCTGACTCCTCAATCTTCTTATACTCAGATTTGATCTTACCATCTGGTCCATAGACTTACTGATAGGCCGCTATGGTCTCAAAGTCACATACTTCACCGATCTTGCAGTGAATGTAAGCTCTAACATCTTCTGTTAACAAAACCTTATTAGGAATACTAGAAAATGCACTCATATCATCCGTTTGTGCTGCGACCTTAGGATGAGGTTTGAATTTCTCCTCAGCAAAGTGTGCCCTAACAATTAATTCCACTTCCTCCTCAACATTTTGTGATTTTCTTGCAGTCAAAGATGATGCCAAAAATTGTTTCTAGGGTTTCGACAAGCAAATAGATAACCAGTGTTTGATAGGCGGATGAAATTACTAGTTTTCATCAAAGAATTCTCATTGGTTCGATCTATAGTCACTTTGAATTTGTTCTAAAGATTGTTAGCTTGAACTCTTCTCTATAAAATCTCCTTTCTTTGGAATTGCAAGGTAACAATGAACTATGTTTCCATGTATATATAGGGTTTATCGATATCCCACTCAAACTTTGATGCATTAAATGCGCAACCTAACTTTCAGTATGAGACGGTTATCATCTCGGTAGTGTCTTCAATATCTTTTTCTCGGTTAACATAAAGTTTCTTCATCAGTTTGAACTATTGTTAGTTAACCTTGTATAGTGATTATCGACAGGTAACCAACTCATGTTTCTCCTTTTACCGACTACATGACATTTTCAAACTTATAATATATAAACCATAGTGCATCTTCATTCATGTAGATTTGGTATTTGTACATCATATATAAGGAACTATATGTAAAATGTGATCATTTGAAATGTCAGTTCCATACATACCTTTTTCATCTTAAGTGGAGGTACCGATGTCACCCAATCCAGTGGATGAGGTTTCACCGATAGTGTTACTTGACTCAACATTCTCATTAGATGCCTTCTTCCACATTGTGTTCCTTAACTTTGTAATTTCTATAATGTTATATCCACTTTCAAATATATGGTTTTCATCAGGTGCTCAGTCTCTGCAGTTCATGCTTACATGACCGACCTTGTGACAATGAAAACATGCCATTCCTGCATTTGTCCAGTTTCTTGATTGTCCAATCCGACTCTTTTTGAAAAATTTTGTTGCAATATCTCCATACTAACCACATGTAGTACAATTAGTCCATGTATTATAATCCCAAACATATGAGTTACCTTGTCTCTTCGGTTGATATGGCTTTTGTTGTAGTTTCTCTTTAGGTGTCCAGACCTACTTCATTTTTTCCTTATAGTCCCTTGCAGTGTGTCCATACTTATTACAAGTATAGCATATTTTCTCCTCAGTAGTATTATTAGCAATGTCATTCTTCTTTTCTTTGCATTCATAAGCTAGATGTCCAAACTTACCACAGTAATAGCAATATCCATTGAGCTTAGGAATGATAGGAGGTTTACCTTGTGCTTTGCTTCTGCACACATTAGATGTATGTCCTGGTTTTCCACAATGGTAACATGTCAACACTTTAGGGTTTTGACTTTGATTGTTGTTGACTTCTTTATATTTTTGTGATGATTCTCCTTCACCGGTGTAGCCTAGATTGGTTCTACTTTCGAATCTCCTCTGATTAGTCAGAAAATCATCAATCTTTTTAGAGCTATGCTCAGCTATCTTCATCATCTCATTGTGTTTCTTTTGTGTTTTTATTTCATTTCTCAGGTTTTCATTATCTTCTCTAACTATTGCAACATCTTCAAGTCTTCTTGATAATTCTCCATTTACTCGATTCATTTCTTGATTAACTATCATCATCTAATTTGATACTTGGAAGTGACAATCAGTGAGTCTCTAGATTTCACTTTCTTTTGCTTGAAGTTGTTCAGTCATTAGTCTTCAGTCTTCAATAGCTAGATTCTGATCTTGTTCAGCTCGTCTACCATTGTTCATGATTTCCACCATTCTCAACATTTGAGATTCATGACCGATTTGAACTACTTTCACTTCCTTGGATAGATGCTGATTCTTTTCAGATAACTTAGAGATTATGCTTTCAGATCTGTCAGAGATGCTTCTAGATCTTGATCCAATATGATCAAATATTTCATCAATAGGTTCTTCATGATAAATTATTTCATTTTGCTAAATTGCAAGGTTCTTTCTTTCAACTAGTAATTTCTTCAGTTCTTCCTTGGCTTGTTTATATTGTTCCACAAACATCTGCATTTGTATCTTTTGATTTTCAATAGTCTTGTCAAGCTTGTATCTCTCTATGACTTGGATCTTTTCCCTTCAGTGGTTAAACTGTTCAACAAGAGAACTGTGCTCTGATACCAATTGTTGGAATTACGAGAGATAGGTACTGAGAGGGGAGGGGTCAATCAGTGCCTTCAAAACTTTAGTTGCAAAACCTTTCTGATCTATAATCGAATACTATGATAACCGATCAAAATAACTTGAATCTAATTGTATAAATCAATCATCTAGTTAACTTAAGAAAGTAAACAATCATGAAATCAATATGATAATCACATAACACAAGTATTTTGGTAACGTAGAAACCCTTGTTAGAAGGTAAAAACTTTAGTGGGGATGACACCCACAAATTCTTCACTACTACAGATAGAAAAGGTTTTCCTATTAAGGCTATAAGTTTTGATCACTTCTAGTGATCTTACCCTGTTAGGAGTAACATATTAGATCAGCTAGATCTACCTAGTTATAGGATTTAACAACACTATATGAAGTGTGTACTCAATTAAGAGATTTATACAAATACTGTTAAGTCTACTCTATTAATAGATTTATCAAAACTCTATCATAATTATTAGAAAGTAATAGGTAAACTATTTGCTAGTTGACAACTCAATTGTCTGAAATAGATCTATAAGTTCTTATCAAAATATCACCTTATCTATGATGGTTCTCTGCTCTGATCTTCTCGGTAGCCTTGTCTGATTCTGCTCAATCTAAAAACCTCTGTACTCTATTCTTCTCGGTAAACTAATTGTCTTGAAGATAGGCAATTTCTTCAAGTGCTCCGTGATTCATATATATCAGTTCAACAACCCTATAAAATGGTGTGAACATATACAATATATAGTGTTCTATTTTGCTACTTAAACAAAAATTAGGTTACAAAAGAAAATCATAACCCTAAGATCTACGGTGCAAAATAACCTAGATCAAATAATACAAATAAGATAATCATTGCATTTAATGAATATCTTTTACAATAAATTCTCCTTGATCTTGGTAAACCGTTCTACGATCTGTTATAACCGTTTGCATAGAATAATGTGCCATTTCTGATTACTATACCATTTTCTATGATTATCGGTAAACACTATATAATCTTCTCAGTGTATACTGTGATGCTTGGTGTTTACTGAATGTTGGTGTCGGTATCACTGGTGCTTGGTTAACTCTGTGATGCTTGGTGTAAGGCTTTATCGACTGCTCTGTCTTACTTCTAGTTACTGACTGTCTCAATATAAATAATTGACCGACCTGTTTACTATCCTTTGATACTAATGACAACCTAAAATTCTCAATAGAGATTAACATCTACTGGTGTTGTACCCTAGCCCGTGCTTTATCTCTATTATTTGATGTTATTGGCACTTTTTCTCAGGGATATAGATTCACTATTTTGAAATGTTTGAATTTACGTTTATTGATATTACTGGAATGTTTAATGATGCCATTGTATATTGCTGAGATGCTCATTGAAATGACCACATTCTACTAGTGTTGTGCCCTAGCCCATGCTCTAACTCTATTATTTGATGTTATTGGTGCTTGTGCATATGTTGAAATGTTGAAATTTAACTCCATTATGAAGGATATCAATTTTTTTGAAATGTTGACTATGGTTATCAAATGGATAGCCCATGAGCTTCTAGCTAGGTGCCATTTGTATTGATAGCTTAGCACATCAAATGTATTGTATCATTAATAGTTGAGACTTTGTTAAAAGGAAATAGGACAAAGAATGATTTTGATTTATTTTCTCTATTTTGATCCCTAAGTGGCTTAAAACCCTAGAGAATTATATGCAGATTTACAAATGCAGTTGTAGGATACATAGCAGCCAATAATTTACAAGAAATCCATGCATCCAATTTGAATAGAAATTATTAAAATGAAATAGGGTCCTCCAATGGCCCAATCATCCAGACCTTGGTTGGGCCCTCAACCAGTGACCCTTCAAAACTGGGTTATCATGCAATTAGTGAGTGATCCTTCATTCTCCTACTCTTCTCTACATCTAAACATATTGGAAATACACAATACAATGATAACAAGTCTTTCACAATCCCCTTCCCTCAAGGAACACTATCAACCATCCCTTCCACATAGCATTTCATTGTTGTATGAGTGGATTATGTAGGAACAGTTAACATTAAACAAGGAGTAAACTCCTCAACACATCTTTGAAACCATTGAATTCAATAATAAATTAAACCTAATACCAACACTATTCTTTCCATTTGCTTGTATCAAGAATAAATAATTTAATCCATTCAACATTACATATAATCATTGGACAGTTACATTTCCTGACTATGTATAGGAATGGTCACGACCAAAAATGATCAAAAGTACTTTCACCCTTGCATAAGCTATTCCAAAATTCAAGTAAAATGAGTAATATTCTATATCAAATCATTCATATTCATAGTAACCATTCAAAGGATCATTTTTCCAATGAATCCTCTGACTATACTCCTGCGGCAGAGACTGGTAATATACATTAAATTTACATTTTTATTACTAAAAGTGGTTTACATAGTTTCATATGATCTTTGATCAATCATTAACCTTGTCTCCATTCCTCTGGCATACATGAGGAAGAAAAAGAGATAACATGAGAAAATCCTAAGTAGCCCTTTCAGAAATGGAGGATGTCAAGTCAGCTCCAAACTAGGCTACATATGCATTAACTAAGATCCCTGGGAGAGAACCCTATAGAAATCAATTTAAAGTTTAAATATGAAGATAAATCATGAGGAACTAATCTATCCAATTCCCTTATAGGGAAGATGTAGGGCATTAAACAAAAAGGTATTCCTTAAGGATCTAACATATCCAATTCACTTCCAAGGTAGATTCTTCTAGACCAAACAGAAAGAATAGGAAAGCTTGGCCTACTACCATGTCTGAGGGGGATATAATCCCAAGAATCTATAGCCAATGAAAATTTTATAGACAAAAATGGGTGAAATCTTGGAAGAAAACCATCAAGAAAAACTAAAATCTACCGACTGTTTGAAAATAATGTAGTTTTAGACACTGAAGTTTCTCAACTCAAGTATAGTCACTAAGGCCCTTTAAGTTACCAAAATCCTCATGTTGAAGATTTGTTTGGATTATATGAGGTATACACATACATAATAAATACTTAATGTTCAAAGAAAAATTTCAAGTTAGAAACATTCATCTAAGTTTCATGAAAGGAAAACCAAGAACCATTATCTTCAAAGATTAAAAGATTTTTTCTCACAAACATAGGTGCCATTGAATGGAAATAAAAAATGAATACTCTCACACAAAAGTGACATAAAATGAAACTATAAGAATGACCCTAATTCCTACATTTTTTTTCATAAATATTGGGATTTTTTAACATTGTCCAAAACTCTTTAGGAAGATTCAAAGTTCATTATTTACATAATAGAGGTTTACAACCCGCAATCTGTTGATTGTACCCCTTTACCAGTCACAATAACCAAGACCAGTTAATTTCTTGATTTTATTAACAAAAAAAATAGTATAATGATTTCGTGAATGTGTAAATATAACAAAAATAGTATAATTATTTCATGAACCTTCGATTTGTTAGACAAATCTTGATTTTCCCCTACAAAAAACTAAGTAATAACTACTCTACCCTTAATCTGTTTAACAATGCACCATATTAGATAAAGTGGGTTCTATCACACATGGCTTAGACTCTCTTCAAACTCACAATATGTTGCATGTGTAGTACAAAACTCATGAGATTCTAAAGAAGGCCTCACTCTTAATCAGCCAAATCTTCCTTTTACCACATAAAATTTAACTTTTCTCTAATGTTGTAGTTCCAAGTAATGAATTTTAAATTTTACTTTGTTATATTCAATTAAAAGAACTCAAAATCAGCAAAACACTCATTTGTAATTTTCATGAGCTGTGAAGAGGACACCATGCGCGAAGAGGGAAGAAGGCACTAGACTTTTGCTTGCGAGTTATGATAATTATTGTAAACATGCCATTGGTTTGGTTTTGTAAAAAAAATTTGTGTTTAATGCATTCAGAATAAAGGTCTATTTCTGTAGACTGCTAGCACGAATGAAGATTTGACCTAGCCAAATAAAGGTCTAATTTTGTAGAATATTGGTCAGAAAAATCTTCATTGTCTTCTAATTGTCTTCTTTATATACAAGCATGTATTAATTGGCAGACAAATAAAGAAGCATTTAGACAATCAGAACATAATGAAGATAATTTTAAATGCATTTAACACAAAAAAAAATTACAAAACTAAACCAATGGCATGTTTACAACAAAGAAATAGAGCGATAATAATATGCTAAAAATTGTATTCTGTTTAATACACACCAAAGGACCAGTCCCAACAATTCTTAAACATACTTTATCTGATATGATGAATTCTTAAACAATTAAGGTTGGAGTAGACATAGTTATCACATAGTTTTTTGTGTGGTACAAGGAAGATCTAGGTGATTAAGAGTGAGGTCTTCTTTAGAATCTCATGAGTTTTTTCCTACACATGCAACGTATTGTGATTTTGAAGAGAGTTTGTGCCATGTGTGATTGTTAAGTAATGGGAAAGTTATAATGATTAAATTGTAGAACTACTAGTCCCTTAAAACATTCAAAAAATAATTCTCAAAAGATGCACTCTCATGGAATATGATGACTTCAGGTTATGCACAAAATGGATCTATCTTGTATCACTATGCTATTATCCTATGTCAAAATGGGAGATTTATGACATGGTATAGATATCCATCAAGCCATAAATAAAATTCAACTTTTCTCTAATGTTGTAGTTGCAAGTAATTAATTTTAAATTTTATTTTCTTATTCATAGAAGCTTGCAGTGATGAACTACAATTCATTTTAATATATTGTATAACTTGAAGATCTATGATTTAGGATCACTGAGTTGATTATTAGATATGTAAGATGGTTAAATTAGTAATATGTTGTCATTGATGTCAACTAGTTTTGACAGTACTTATCTTGTAAGTTACTATACCTAAACATTTGTAGAAGAAAAGAGATGAAGAACAAATATATCTACATGAGGAAGATGGATATGACAGATAAGGATAATGAATACATTGGATAACTTATGGATGAGTTTATGACCTTATGTTATTGACTTGATTATGTTGCATTCATCTATGATGAAGGATAGAGAAAAATGCACAACATAGTGTTGTCGGTTAAAGAACCATTTCAGCATACACCGACGTAGTTTAGTGTTTACTGATCACAGTAAATGATGAAGGGTGCTCCCCTTAATACCACAAACACATAACAGAAATAGAGAAACAACAACAATATGCAAGAACAGAAAATTGGCTTCTTATTATCTCCACAAATGTGGAATTACAAACTTTCAGAATTACAATATGCAAAGCCACATGGGCATTCCCTTACAATATTCTGTAGGACAAAGCCTCGAACTATTACCCAGATCTACTAGCCAGAACTATTCTGAACTGCCTAAGACAATAATACAGCCTTATATAGGCAATTTTCCACCGCCTGGGAAGGTTCCAGAATTTTAGCCAATAAGGCCGACCAAACTTAGAATTATTTTCTTATTTTACATTTCATTACATCATAGTCGGCTCAAAATAAATTTTGAAACCCGAACAGAAATTTTGAAGAAAAATCATTTTCCGCCATTTCAGGTGACCCAACTTCCGAAGACCATAAGTCATCACCAGTTGACCCGATTGACTATTGTAACCCCATTTCGGAAAGGGCGCGAGGAGCTCTACAACACCTGAATCAAGCAAGCTTCATTCAGCCCAAAATTTGACCTCATCCGGGGCCTCTAAAGCCTTCAAAACTGAGTTCGAAGTTTCTGTACCCTGCAAAAATAGTAACTTTCCATAAATAGCAGCTCTGCACAAAATAGCCCTTATTGAATACAAAAATAGAAATATTTTTGGGTGATGCAAGATTGCTCTTACACCCAGGATGCTCCTGCATCAGACACCCGGGGTAATTTGAGAAGTGACCCTGTCACGACTCAGGTGTGCAGAGGAAAACCAAGACGGCTAATCTCCTCCTTTGTCAGCCATGATGAATCTTCAACAGGTCATCCTTTCCACTTGACCAGATATTCTTCATATATCCTGTTCCTTGTGCTTCTGCCAATACGACTGTCCAGTATATCTTCGATCTCCTTAGTGTCTGAACTAGTTGCTGGAATACTCCACTGTGCTGCTGTGATCTCATCTTCAACACCTCCTTCATGATACTCTGTCAGGTCTGAAATGTTAAACACTGGTGAAATATTTAGCTCAGTAGGCAATTCTACCTCATATGCGTTTCCTGAATCATGTTTCTTCAGTATCCTACATGGTCCAAACTTCTTCATTTTCAGCTTGTTATATGTACCAACTGGAAACCGCTCCTTCCGCAAATGAACCATGACTTCATCACCAACTTGAAATTCCTTATACCTCCTTTTCTCATCTGCCTTAGCCTTATACTGTGCGTTCATCTTGGTAATATGCTTCCTCACCTCCTCATGGATGTTCTTCAAGTGTTCTGCAAAATCCTCAGCTTCAGCACTACTTATTTTTCCTTTATCTATCTTCCTCAATTCAGATGCATTTCTTGGACTACTTCCATATACAATCTGGAATGGTGATTTACCAGTGCTCCTATTGACAGAATTATTGTATGCAAATTCCGCCTGTGGTAAAATCAAATCCCATCCTGTTGGCTTATCTCCAACCAAACATCTCAGCAAATTTCCCAAACTTCTATTCACCACCTCTATCTGTCCATCAGTCTATGGATGATGTGATGAACTAAACTTCAAATCTGTCTTCAACTTCTTCCACAATGTACGCCAGAAATATCCAACAAACTTAGTGTCCCGATCTGAAACTATGGTCTTTGGCAAATCATGAAGTCTCACTACTTCTCTGAAAAACAATTCTGCCACATGAACAGCATCATTAGTCTTCTTGCAGGGAATGAAATGTGCCATCTTTGAAAATCTGTCAACTACCACAAAAATTGAATCGTGTCCCCGCTGTGTCCTTGGTAAACCAAGAACAAAGTCCATACTGATATCCTCCCAAGGCTTCTCTGGTATAGGTAATGGCTGATACAACCCTGTATTCTGCTTCACTCCTTTCGCCATCTGACATACTCTGCAACTCTGTACAAACTTCTTCACATCTTGCTGCAATTGTGGCCAATAATAATTCTCACCAACCAAAGCAAGGGTTTTATCACGACCAAAGTGTCCAGCCAATCCTCCACTATGCTTCTCCTTGATGAGATTCTCCCTCATAGAACTTCGTGGAATGCACAACTGACTCCCTCTGAATAGCATATCATCCTGGATGATGAAATCCAACCATTTCATCCTGTCTAGAGTAACAGGTTCTTTACAAGCTTTCCAAGCTTCACCAAAATCAGGATCCTCTGGATACAAATTCTTGAGCTCCTTGAACCCAACCACTTCAATCTGCATTTCTGTCAGCAGTAGTTGCCTTCTGCTAAGAGCATCTGCAACCCTATTAGACTTTCCACTCCTGTGTTTCAAAATAAATGTATAACTCTGCAAAAATTCAACCCATTTCAAATGCCTTTGATTCAACTTTCCTTGACTATTCAAATATTGCAAAGCTTGATGATCAGTATACAAAACAAACTCCTTAGGAAGCAAATAGTGTCTCCACTTCTTTAATGCTTGAACTATAGCATAAAATTCCTGATCATAAACAGAATATTTTCTCTTGGCATCATTCAACTTCTCACTGAAATAAGCAACAGGTTTACCTTCTTGGCTCATAACAGCTCCTATTGCAGTACCACTAGCATCACAATCTACTTGAAACACCTTATTGAAATCTGGAAGTGCTAAAACAGGTTGTTCTGTAACTTTTTGTTTCAACAATTGAAAACTCTTTTCTACCCCATTAGTCCACTTAAACTCTTTTCTATCCCCTCTCATTGTTTCAGTCAAGGGTCCACAAATACTGCTAAAATTTCTGATAAACTTTCTATAAAAGCTAGCTAGACCATGAAAAGATCTTACCTCAGTAGCATTCCTTGGAGTAGGCCATTCAAGGATAGCCTGTACCTTCTCTGGGTCCATTTTTAGACCTTCTGCTGAAATTACAAATCCCAAATACACTAACTCTTTCTTCACAAAACTGCACTTCTTCAAATTAATCAACAATTTCTCTTCTCTCAGCTTCTCAAACACCATACGGATATGCATCATATGCTCATCCAATGTCTTACTAAAGATCAAAATATCATCTAGGTAAACAATGACAAACTTACCCAGAAATTCTTTCAGAACCTCATTCATGAGCCGCATGAAAGTGCTCGGTGCATTGGTTAGCCCAAAAGGCATGACTAACCACTCATATAGTCCTTCCTTTGTCTTGAAGGCAGTCTTCCATTCATCTCCTTGTCTGATCCGAATCTGATGATATCCACTTTTCAGATCTATCTTTGAAAAATACACAGCTCCACTCAAACAGTCCATAATATCATCCATTCGTGGCAATGGAAACCTGTACTTGATTGTGATCTGGTTTATTGCCCTAGAATCTGTACACATCCTCCACTCTCCATTCTTCTTTGGTGCTAATACCGCTGGTACAGCACAGGGACTCAGACTCTCACGGATCAATCCTTTCTGTAGCAGTTCATGTACTTGTCTGTTCAACTCCTCACTTTCTGCTGGTGTCATTGTGTGTGCTGCCTTATTCGGCAAACTCGCTCCTGGGATCAAATCCATTTGATGACTGATCTTCCTGACTGGTGGTAATCCATCAGGCACGTTATCGGATACAATATCCTGAAACTCATTCAACAAATCTGCAACTTCTACAGGAACATCTTCTACTTCCTCTTTACCAGCTTTTGGAATTAAAGCAAAACATACATGCTCATGCCTCATACCATCTAGGAAATTTCTTCCATCAACAAAAGTTATCCTTGCATTACCACATACCTTTTCTTCAGTCTCCTTCAATGGTTTTAGCTTATGTCGCACTCCATCCTTTGTCAGGGAATAGGTATTCGCACGGCCATCATGTACAGCACATCTGTCAAACTGCCATGGTCTACCCAACAACATATGACATGCATCCATAGATATGATATCACACAATACCTCATCTTGGTATCCGCCAATCTTGAACTTCACCAGGCATTGTTCATTGACCATGACCTTGTGGTCATCCTGTACCCAGGCAATCCGATATGGATGTGGGTGTTTCTGTCTCTTGAGCTTCAACTTTGTCACCATCTCTTCTGACACCAAATTGTCAGTGCTTCCACTATCGATAATCACATCACAACATTTACCTTCACACTTGCACCTGGTGCGAAACAAGCTCCTCCTTTGCTCAGGTTCATTCTCACCACTCAACAGGACTCTTCTGTTAATCAACGTTTCTCCTCTTTCAGCATCTTCAGAATTTGATGATCTGGCATCTTCATCTACATGTGCAACTCTGGCCTGGCCTTCATTTCTCCTGTCTGTTCTGCCTTGGCGCTGAGGACATTCAAATGCCCTATGACCTTCTTCTCCATAGTGAAAACATGTTCCACAGAAGCCACCTCTTCCAGATCCTTGTCCTCTTCCTCTTCCTCTTTGATCTCTACTATTCTGATCCTGGGAGCGATTGGAATTATTTTCTCGCTAATTCTGACTGCTACTAGCCTCATCCTTCTTTTTCGGATCTTCATTTCGGCCACCATATGACCGTCCACCAGATCGTCCACCACGACCTCTTCCATTTTATCTGCTCTCAAACTTCTTGTTCAGCTTTTCCTCTACTTTTAGGGCAAACTGGTATGCCTCCTCAATACTGTTCATTCGAACCAGATTCAGCTCCTCCTGAATGCTTGGCCTTAACCCATTAAGGTATCGGGCAACTTTCTCCTTATCAGTTTCTGCATGGCCTGTTCTGATGAGAAGTCGATAGAACTCCTCTGTATACTCCTGAACAGATCTTCCTGCTTGCTTCAAACTTTGCATTTTCTTTAGTAGATCAAGCTCATAATCAACAGGAATGAACTGTCGCTTCAATTTATCCACCATCCGATCCCATCTTGTGATTTTATCTTTCCCTCTTCTATTTCGCTCCAATTGAATTTCTTGCCACCAGATCTTCGCATGACCTTTCAGTCTGGCCTTCGCAAATTTGACCCTATCAGGATCCTCAACATCTTCATACTCAAAATACTCCTCACATTCATTGATCCAGTCGATCAATTCCTCTGGGTTAAGATTTCCAGAAAATGTAGGAACCTCAATCTTAGGTCTTTTCCCAATCTTGGAAATCGCCCGAAAAAGTCTTTCTTCCTCCTGGTTCACAATTTCAACTTCTCCTTCTTGATATTCTTCTTCGGCTTCATCCTCACTTTTGTCTCTGACATTAAGATTCATTCCTCTACGAATCTCTTCTTGCAATGCTCGCACTTGTCTCTGCAACTCTCTAACCTCAGGTGTCACAACACCAGGTCTTCCGCCATGTTCTCTTCGTGGAGGCATTTTCGCGATGCGCGCTGAAACCCTAACCACGGTCCTGGTGCAAACTGCCTCACAGTCGGCGATCTGTTTACACACTCAAGAACTCTTGCTCTGATACCACTTGATGAAGGGTGCTCCCCTTAATACCACAAACACATAACAAAAATAGAGAAACAACAACAATATGCAAGAACAGAAAATTGGCTTCTTATTATCTCCACAAATGTGGAATTACAAACTTTCAGAATTACAATATGCAAAGCCACATGGGCATTCCCTTACAATATTTTGTAGGACAAAGCCTCGAACTATTACCCATATCTACTACCCAGAACTATTCTGAACTGCCTAAGACAATAATACAGCCTTCCTTATATAGGCAATTTTCCACCGCCTGGGAAGGTTCCAGAATTTTAGCCAATAAGGCCGACCAAACTTAGAATTATTTTCTTATTTTACATTTCATTACATAATAGTCGGCTCAAAATAAATTTTGAAACCCGAACAGAAATTTTGAAGAAAAATCATTTTCTGCCATTTCAGGTGACCCAACTTCCGAAGACCATAAGTCATCACCAGTTGACCCGATTGACTATTGTAACCCCATTTCGGAAAGGGCGCGAGGAGCTCTACAACGCCTGAATCAAGCAAGCTTCATTCAGCCCAAAATTCGACCTCATCCGGGGCCTCTAAAGCCTTCAAAACTGAGTTCGAAGTTTCTGTACCCTGCAAAAATAGTAACTTTCCATAAATAGCAGCTCTGCACAAAATAGCCCTTATTGAATACAAAAATAGAAATATTTTTGGGTGATGCAAGATTGCTCTTACACCCAGGATGCTCCTGCATCAGTAAAAACCAAGCTTGTGTTCACCGACACATTTCTTTGTTAATCAAGCAGATGAAAATAACTAAATGACTAGTTTAGCCGATGAAGTTGATGAGCTGTAAAGTACCTCGAAATCAGAGATGAAGATAATGTTTTTACAAAGTTCAACGACTAACATAATTTGAAGAAGATCTAATGGATTGAAACAAAACATGTTACTGGCACATCAGTCGAGGAAGGTTTAAGCGGCAAAATTAACAAGGGAGATTAAGCAGAAAAATATGATGGATGGAATTAAAAAGGTTTACTCGTCTATTTAAGAGACTAGGATTTCATGATGAAATCATGCCGAAAGAAGGAGACTATAGAGATACCATGTGAACAAGCTTCATGCATGCCTGATTAGACTAGTTAAGGAGAACTGAACTGCAGAGATTACCGAGTGTCAGAAAGCTATTACTGAGCGACAATAAGTTACTGAATAATGATTGAAATAGAATTGAAATATTGATTAGAGGATTTGAATGAGCTTAACATAGTTTTCATAATCTACAATTAAAGTTGTGTTGTAATCAGATCAACTCTTGTTACATTTTAACTATTGTAAATAGAGAAATCTCTTAACAGAGTGGACTAGAAAGTCTTGTAATGTCATTCATAGAGTGTACATTTGTTATCCTATCAACCCCATAGTGAATGCTGGTTGGATGATAATGGTTAGTGTTAAATCCTCTAACAATGTCACACCTCACAGTGTATTTGTAACCTTTAACAGGGTTGGGTCTTCACCGACCTCACTTCAGAAGAGTGAACAATTTTTGGGTTGCCGGTTCCAGGTGGTTTTTCCCTTCATAGGTTTTTCACGCTAAATCTCTTATGTTATGTGTTGATTGTGATGATTGTTTGTTATCATACTTTACATGGTGCATATTGGATTTGATCGGTAATCACTATATGTTATTAACTAGTAATCGGTAAAAGCACAAAAAGAATACTATTTTAGTTTACCAAGCTATAGAAGTTTTAGTAAATTGTTTTTGGATATACATTTTGTGATTGGGACTGTGGATAACTGATTCACCCCCCTCTAAGTTAATCTAACAATTGGTATTAGAGTATTGGTTTCTTGGAATAGAATTTTAAGGACTTTAGCACAAAGATCTCAAAATGTATAAGAGGGAAGTGCCAAAGCTAAACAAAGATAACTTCACAGTATGGCAAAGCTAAATGAAGATTCATGTATCTAGAATAGGGAATTCTACCCTGACACTAATGGAGAATGGCTACATTGCACCACCCACTGGTCCCTTGACCCTTGATCAACTAAGAGATAGGCATGAACACAATGTTACTATGATGGAGATTGTTGCTGCCTGTACCGATGCCGAATTTCAAGATATTAAAAATTTCACTACGGTGAAAGGTATGTGGGATAAACTTGCTCAAGTTTATAGTGGTGAGGTGAATGTCAAAAGAGCCAGAGATGAAAGCTTGAGGGGTAGATTTGATGACATGAAGATGAAGGAAGGTGAAAATATTGTGCAGTACACAAATAGACTAAAAGAGGTAGTATATGCTATTAGAGCATCTGATGGTGTTATTGATGAAGAGACAGTAGTAAGAAAAGTTATTAGAACCTTATTGCTAGTTTATGCAATTAGAATATCTGCAATTCATGAAACAAGGTCCACATCTAGTAACAACCTTACTCTTGATAATCCAATTGGTATGATTACAACCTTTGAACTGAATAACTTTGATAATAGTGTTGTACTATTTGTTGAATCTACTTTTATGTCTTCTCTGAAGATTGGTAAGTCTAGTAGTAGAAATAAGAATGATGATAGTGATAGAAATACTGATGATGAGCTTGATGAACTTGAAGCTCTTATGGCCAGAAGGTTACCTAAAGGTAAAGGAATGTATAGAGGTAAATTACCTTTAGCATTCTTTAATTGTAAAGAGGTTGGTTATATTGCTACTAGATGTCCACACAGGAAAGATGATGACAGAAACAAAGAACAATATTGTGAAGGAAGCTATGGTAGAAGAGGCAATAGAAGTTACCGACACTACAATAGATAACAACCAGAGTACCTACCAATTCGGAAGACAGTGACAAATGGTCCCTAGGAAAATAATACCGAGGAATAGGAAAAACAAACTGTCGAGTAGGAAGTACCCACTGAGCAAGCAAATGAACCTACACAAGATGAACAAGAAAGAAGATATTAGATACTAGAGAAATTTGTCAGAAGACATCATCCTGAGACACAAATCATTGGAAATAGACAAGCTGGCATGCAAACAAGGAGTAAAGCAAGACAAGGTACATGTCTATTTTGTGATTATGAACTGAAGAATGTAAAAGTTGCATTAGAAAATGATGAATGGGTTAATGCAATGAAAGAGGAAATAGAACAGATAAAGAAGAACAAAACTTCGAGTTTAGTACCTAGACCTAAGGACAAGAATGTTATTGGTACTAAGTGGATATTTTGAAAGAAGCTTAATGAGAATGGAGAGGTAATAAGGAACAAAGTTAGGTTAGTATGCAAGGGATATGTACAGGAGGAAGGAATAGATTATGGTGAAATATTTTCACCTATTGCTAGATTAGAAGGGAGTCATAATGTTACTTGCATATGTTGCACGCAAAATGTTCAAAGTTTACCAAATGGATGTCAAATCAACTTTTCTGAATGGGATACTTGATGAAGAAGTCTACATAGAACAACCTAAAGGGTTTGTTGATCAAGAAAACAAAGATATGGTATGTAGATTACATAAAGCTTTATATGGTTTGAAGCAAACACCGAGAGCTTGGTATGAGAGGCTGCATAACTATTTGCTGAGTATTGGATTTGTTAGAACAAGTGAGAACAATAATCTATACATGAAAGGAAATTCTGATGATATTATCTTGATTGTTGAGATATTTGTGGATGACATAATATTTGGAGGACAAGATCAAATCTATAAGTCATTTTCTGATGAAATGAAAAGTGAATTTGAAATGTCTATGTTTGGAGAGATTAAGTTCTTTCTAGGCTTACAAGTGATTCAACAGAATGATGGTATATTCATCACACAATCTAAATACATAAAGGAAGTCTTGAAGACATTTGGCATGGAAGATGCTAAACCTGTGGGAACACTGATGGCTACTGGATGTAAAATGACTAAAGAAGATGGAACTACTGAGGTAAATCAAACACTGTACTGATCCATGATTGGTAAGTTAATGTATGTAGTTCACAATAGACCTGATATAGCACATGTTGTTAGAATAGTTGCTATATTTTTTGCAAACCCTAGAGAGTCACACATGGTTGCTACAAAGAAAATCTTAAGATACCTAAAGAAAACTGAAGATTATGGACTGTGGTATCCTAAGAAAGGAAAATTTGAACTGAAGGTATACACTGATGCTGATTAGGCTAGAAATGTGGATGATAGAAAGAGTACCACTGGAGGAGCATTCTTCTTTGGTGAAAGACTTGTTACATGGACAAGTAAGAAACATGCTTGCATTTCTCAATCTACAACTGAAGCAGAGTATGTTGTTGCTACTACTAACTGTTCAAATATTGCATATATCAAGCAAGTGTTAGAAGGAATGAATGAGGTAATCACTAAGCTGATGATTATATATTGTGATAACACTGGTGCTATTAATATTTCAAAGAATTCACTGATGCACTCTAAAACAAAGCATATATAAATTAACTATCACTACTTAAGGGAACAAGTACAGGAGAAGCAAGTTAAACTATAATTTGTTACATCAAAAGAACAACTTGTTGACATATTTACAAAGCCTCTACCGAAGGATACATATGAATACTTGGGGACTAGACTTGGGGTCTGCCCCCTATCTATCGGTCACTAAGGTGATCTAGAGGTTGCATTAGCCTAATCTTATTAGAAGATCATACATGTTGATGCAGCAGAGTTCACACTTTGGATTTTTGTCTAAGGTTGTGAAAAGTTGAAGTACTGGAACTGATTTGCATAACAGTATACTGAGATACAGAGAATGCACTAAACAATAGAGTTACATAGCTACTACAGAGTTGTATGTTTGTATTGTTCTTTGGCATTGCTATCAAAGGGAGAGAGATTAAAGTGAATAATATGAGGCCAAAGACAAAGGGAGATAGATATAGAAAAGGGAACTGAAAAGATCATATCTGTAGAACTTAGTTTGCACTTGCAATTGATTTTATGTAATGTAGTGATTAAACATATTAAGCTAGGCAGTGCTTGTACCATTACAACATTTGTTGATAGAGTTGTAGAATACATGTTTGGTATGTGTATGACATATTTCATAGTGCTTGTGTTTCCATCAATGCCAAAGGGAGAGATTGATGAACTACAACTAATTTGAAAACATTGTATAGATTGAAGATCTATGATTTAAGATCATTGAGTTGCTAATTAGATATGTAAGATGGTTAAATTAGTAATATATTTTCATTGATGCCAACTAGTTTTGATAGTACTTCTCTTGTAAGTTACTATACCCAAACATCTGTAGAAGAAGAAAAGAAATGAAGAACATATATATCTACATGAGGAAGATGGATATGATAGATAAGGATAAGGAATACATTGGGTAACTTATGGATGAGTCTATGACCTTATGTTATTGACTTGATTATGTTGCATTCATCTATGATGAAGGATAGAGAAAAATGCACAAGGTAGTGTTGTCGGTTAAAGAACCATTTCAGTATACACTGACGGAGTGTAGTGTATACCGATCATAGTACAAACTAAGCTTGTGTTCACAGATAGATTTCTTTGTTAACCAAGAAGATGAAAAGAACTAAATGACTAGTTTAGTCGATGAAGTTGATGAGCTTTAAAGTACCTAAAAATTAGAGATGAAGATAATGTTTGTTATGAAGATTGACGACTAACATAATTTGAAGAAGATCTAATGGATTGAAACAAAATGTGTTACTGACACATCAGTTGAGGAAGGTTTAAGCAGCAAAATCAACAAAGGAGATTAAGCACAAAAATTTGATGGATGGAATTAAAATGATTTACTTGTCTATTTAAGAGACTGGTATTTCACAATGAAATCATGCCAAAAGAAGGAGACTGTAGAGATATCATGTGAACAAGCTTCATGCATTCCTAATCATACTGGTTAAGGAGAACTGAACTACAAAGATTATCGAGTGTCAGAAAGCTATTACCGAGCAATAGTAAGTTACTAAATATTGATTGAAATATAATTAAAATATTGATTAGAGGATTTGAATGATCTTAACATAGATCTGATAATCTGCAATGAAATTTTTGTTGTCATCAGATCAACTATTGTTACATTTTAACCATTGTAAATAAAGTGGACAAGAAAGTCTTGTAATGTCATTCATAAAGTGTACATTTTTTATCATGTCAAACCCATAATGAATGCTGGTTGGATGATAGTTAGTGTTAAATCCTCTAACAAGGTCAGACCTCATAGTGTATTTGTAATCTTTAACAGGGTTGGGTCTTTACCGACCTCACTTCAGAAGAGTGAACAATTTTTGGGTTGTCGGTCCCAGGTGGTTTTTCCCTTCACAAGGTTTCCACATTAAATCTCTTATGTTATGTGTTGATTGTGATGATTGTTTATTATCATACTTTACATGTTTCATATTGGATTTGATCGGTAATCACTATATGTTATTAACTGGTAATCGATAAAAGCACAGATAGAATACTATTTTAGTTTACCAAGCTACAGAAGTTTTAGTAAATTGTTTTTGGATATACATTTTGTGATTGGGACTATGGATAACTGATTTTCCCCCCTCTTAGTTATTCTAACATGCAGTTTAGTTTCTTTTAGTGTAGACAATTTAGATAGTGTATTTGCCTATAGTGTTCTTAGTCTTGATTGAGGATGACATGCACATGGTCGCTAAACTGGACTTTCATAGTGTAGTTAGATTAAAGGGGTGATTATTTTGGTAGTGAAGATGAGAAGAAAAACACAATTTATTAGTTAAATGTTTTGTATATAAATTGGGTACTACTTTTGATGCAGGAGCATCCTGGGTGTAAGAGCAATCTTGCATCACCCAAAAAAATATTTATGTTTTTATATTCAATAAGGGCTATTTTGTGCAGAGCTGCTATTTATGGAAAGTTACTGTAGACATGGAAAATTGGCAAAGGCTTAATTCAATCAAAAGGTGCAATTAAATCATCAAAATAGCACTAAAAATCAATAAATGGAACAAAGGCAATTCAAATCAAAAGAAAATTCAATTAAATGATTAAATGATTAAATAAGGCTTGAAAAGGGGAAAAACACTAAGAAATTGATTAAATTCAATTAATGACATAGTTGTTGAAATGAAAAATCAAAATGAACATCTTACCCTTCATGGCTAAATTTAATTACTTTAATTAATTAATAAATCATAAATTCTCTCAACAAAGGAAAAAGGAGACAAAATGGACACAAATCACTCACTTTTGTTGAAATGGTCTAGCCTTTTGAAACCATTTAAATGTTTGTCCCCCAATTTAGGGACAAAGCAAAGCCAATTGACCTTACCCAAGCATAACCATGGTTATCTCACTCTACCCCCTACCCTTGGGAAAATCTTATAAATAGAAGGCATTTTGAGGTATTATTCATCCACTCCATATCTTTGAATTGCAGCAAAGCTCTGTCAATTTGCATTCATATCACTTACTTATCATTTGTCATTGTTAATTAGCTTAAATTGCATTGATCATAGTAGATTGTTCATCAAATAGAGCTAGAATTTGATAGAATAGATCTAAATTTGCATATCATATAGCTTAATTCTCATCTTTAGAGTGTCACTAGTGAGGATCACAGCTGAGAGCCTCATTTACCACTTTATTTTAGAGATCCATGAGATGTTGATAGATTAATTATGCATTTGTTAGATTATTTTGCTCTAATTCTTGTTGTTCTTAGTTAATCTTGTAATTTCATGAAGGTGTAAATCACTCACACACAAATGGCGCCCACCGTGGGGCCCTAGGCCTCAAATTTATCAAAATTTCTACGTTATTTGCAAAATTTAGGCTAGAATTGCAAAATTTTACTCACTGTTTGCAGGTTACAGGAAAGAAATCACGCCTAACAGTAAAGAAATCACACCTACAGTAAAGAGATGTCGCTCGCGGTAATTTAGATGTCGCCTAGAGTCTGAACGCTCACGCTTCTTAACAGCAGAATCACGCTTCTGGATAAAGAAATCATGCCTGCGGACATTAAATTCTCGCCTCACGCACAAGCTGATGATGCCTTTGGCTATTTAGATGTCGCCTAAAAAGAATTAAAAGCCGCGACCGAGGAATGAGTTCACGCCTGGTGTAAAGGGATTTCACTGCATTTTGTTAATTAATTTGTCGCTCCTTTTATTTAAAATGTCACTTTGAGTTAATAAGATGTCGCTTATCTGAGTTAATTTGTCGCTTGTGATAAATAATTTACGCGTTTGTTTAATTTGATATCGCACTTAATTACTTTAATCTCGCTTGAGCCCCTTTTGGTGACGCTCACGGTTAAAGTAATTACGTCTTTGTTAAATTAGATATCGCCTTTAACAGAAGAAATGTCACCTGGTCTAGCATCTATTTTGTATCAGAGTAATTGTTGTTGTCGCCTGTAGTAAAGATTTTACGCGTTTGCTAAATTTAATATCGCACTTGACTATTTTGATCTCGTTTGAGCCCCTTTTGGTGACGCCCGCGGTTAAAGTAGTCACGTCTTCATTAAATTTGATCTCGCCTATAGTCTGGATAATGTCGCCTGACAGTATTTTCACTATTTTGTCAAAATAAGGACTGTATGCTAACTTCACTGTCATTTTTTTTGTCTCAGGAGCATGGTCTGTCATAAGAAAGTGCAAAAACCAGAGAGAAGACACAACTTAGAGGAGAAATTGATCTCTAAAAGGATAAGGAAAGAAAACCGGGTACATTCTACCTTTGTTCTCAACAATAATTTAGAGAAAGAAGTAGAATTACATGCCAAATACATTGCTGTTGTAAATGCTTACAAATGAAAATATGTCTCATTGAATTGGGAATTTAGTCCTTAAATTTGTAAGAATTTTGCAAGTATTTTGGTAAATAAAGAATCAAAAGCATAATCAATTATATCATTTTTAGCTTTGATTTTGGTTTCCCCTCACTTTGTTTGTATTGTGCTGACTAACTTGTTGGTGGAGGGAACGTTTTGCCAAGGTAAGAGGAGGATTTGGAGAGAAAATGAAAAATCTACTACTTAAAAATGCGCCTAGCCTTTGCTAGCATCGTTTGAGGTATTTTTCTCATCAAGCTTGCACTTCCCTTAAATTGTGGCATTTTCAAAGTTCAAAACATAGTTTAATCATAAAAGGAAAAAATAAACACTTCAATTCTAAGAACCCCTTTGTCACGGGGTTGAAAAAGAACCAAATTTGATTGTGAGTGTTTGGGATAAGGGAAAAGCAATAGGGATATGCTCTTCACTCTTTGAGTGAATCAAATTCCCAAACTTGCTCTACCAAATCCATTTTTTATGCTTTTCAATGAATATGTTTAAAACTTAGTGGGCTCGCCTCCCGAGATTGCCTTAGAAGGGCCGGTGAGAGGGACAGCCCAAAGTGGGATACACTTGCTTTTGCCATGAGAATCCGACCCACTATAAAATGAAACGCGGGTATCCTTAATGGGGTACACGACAAAAGGATTTTAGCTCTTTCGAACTTCCTCTAGTAGTCCTAACAGATTGCGCAAAATCATGCTTTTGTGCGTGTGGGAAGCCCCTTAACATAGTTGGGGGATGAAAAGCTAAGATCTCTTTTGAATGGAAAACTTACTACATAACGGTAAAAAAGCAAAACTACCTATTAGAGCCATGTTTACGAACCAATTATGTGCTAGGTAGATTGTGTGGAAGCTATTCTTGTGTTACACCCTTGGGAGAATCACTTGAAACTGCATTAAAGGCTCTCATAGCTAACAATGTTATTGCATTACCCGCAATTAAACCTTATGAACTAGACCACAAGCCGGGTTGGTGGGATGCTAAGCATCATTGTGAATATCATAGGATTCGGGGGCACCCTACAAATGAATGTTTACAATTAAAGAATGTGTGCAAGACTTGATAGATAATAACATAATCACTGTTGATGGACCCCAAAATAATGAAGATCATACGGCCTTCAAACAACCTTTTTACAAACATGATAAAGGTGAGTCATCAAATGGAAAGAAACAAAGTGCCAATAATCTCAACTTTGCGCCATCATATGATCATATTGTTAATGCTATCATCATTAATGAACAGCCTCAAAAGGAAGCAACAAATGTCATTACAAGAGGGCAGAATTCTAGAATGACTTTACAAGGGATAGTCCCTCAAAACACCAACATCCCACCATCCAACATTGTGGTCAAACAATCTTCTACAGCAGCAAGACCTTATAGTTTGGTAGACCAATTGCAACGTACTCCAGCACAAATCTCAATCTTAGAGTTATTGAAGTTGTCACCAAATCATAAAGAGATTTTGGAAAAAGCTTTGGAAGAGACACATGTTTCTACTACCTTAGGGGAAGAAAAGTTTCAAAATATGATAGGACATCTTGTGGCTCCTCATTGTCTTTCATTTTCAGATCAAGATGACATGTCTATAACTCATCCTCAAAATTTGCCATTACATATAGAGGTTTTGATTGAAAGGCATAGAGTCAAAAGAGCCCTTATTGATGGAGGGGCTGGCCTTAACATATGCACATTGAGTCTTGTAAAATCCTTAGGTCTATCCGAGTCTTGCATTGACCCTACAAAGAAAATCACCATAAAAGCTTATGATGAGGCTGAAAGAGCTTCTAAAGGCATGATTGTGTTGCCCATCCAAGTGGGACCAGTTAAGAAGGAAACCAAATGTCAAGTGTTGGACATGAAATTAACCTATAACATCTTATTGGGAAGACCCTGGATTCATGAGATGCAAGCTATCCCCTCCACATACCACCAATGCATCAAGTTCCCATACATGGGTGAAGAAATCACAGTTGGAGGAGACTCAAATCCATTTCAATATTGTAATGCACTTAAACCCTTGCATGAATTATACATTCCACATAATCGTGAAGGAGTTGTTCCAAGAATCACCAATGAAGATGCACAAAATCCTCTTCAAGCTAGCTCAACTACATCAACTAAGGGCAAGGAAAAAGTGAGCTACGAGGGTCCAAATGTGATGGAAAGTCCATATGTGGCACCTAAATTGGAAACAGTGATCTACAAACCTACTAAAGAGGAAAAAGAACAAGCTAAAGCAGATCATTACCAATACATGAGTGAGATGATGAACAAATTTGACAAACAATGCAAGATTAGTTCAAAAGGGGTAGGAGAATATTCAGTTTCTCTATTTGACATGCCCATGTCTCCAAAATCACATGGAAAACCCTCAAAAGAACATCTTCCACATAAGTATAATTCTTATTTTGTGAGGGAAGATAGCAAAGCAACATGGGATAAGGAAGAGGATGATGTCCTCCAATGGCTTTATCATGATGAGGATGGTACCCTAGACACTCCCATGGAAAGAATTCAGCATGTTAATATACAAATAGAACAATATGGGAAAGGATTTGATATTATGCAAAAGATGGGATACAAAGGAAGAGGACCCCTAGGCCAAAGAAATAGAGGATTATTAGAACCTATTGAACCTATTTGGAGGGCAAGTCATGAAAAATCCGGAGTAGGTTTTCAATATAAGGGAGAAAGTTCAAGTCCAATGCATGATTTTCATCCTCAAATAAATGCATTAGAATCCGAAGGAGATAGTGATGATTCTAGAGATTATGAATGGGATACTTTATCAGATGAGTCATGTCAAGATAAAGAAGTCATTGCTATACATACTTATGCAAAAATCCCAAAACAAGATGCTCCAATTAATGAAGAATCTTCTATTCAAAGGCCTAATATAGAACAAGCATCTAGTAGTGGAGCATGGATAGAAACATTTTGGACACCTTCAGAGGAGGGAAATTCAAACGTTAGTTTTAACCCACTTGTGGCTTTTCCCAAATTGTTTCCCGTAGAGGTCGATGAGGATTCAAGCGAAGGGGACTTTGACCCTGCTTCCATGGATCATCTTGAGGAAGCGCACATCATAGATCTAAATGATACAATGTATGAACCCTCAAATGAAGTCATGTCCATAAATCCTACTGATGATACCTTACCCAATAATTCCTTAATTTTGATACATCCAGACCTCATTGATTGGGATCAAACTGAACCACATGACTTACTTTACTTCCCAAATGACCAAGCCACAAACCAATACCTCAATGCGGTTGAACCCTCTTTCACCAACGAACTCAATATAGACATGACGACAACAGCAAGGGTCCAATCTCTTAGTCAAAAAGAAAAAAAAATAAAAATAAAAAAATGAAAAGTTCTATTGGTGAAAACCCAACTGTGGCACCATTAGAACCAAAAACAATGAAAATAAAAGACATTTCTTTTGGTGAAAACCCAACTGTGGCACCATTAGAAGAGAGATTGGACACTTTGCCTGAACATGAAGAAGAATGGTCATCTATTCTTATAGAACCAACAGAAAAAGTTAACATTGGCACGGAACTAGAGCCAAAGGTTGTACACTTGGCTGCATCACTTACATCTATTGAAAGAGAGGACTTTATCAAATTCTTCCAAGAACAACAAGTAAATTTTGCATGGTCATATGCCGATATGCCTGGATTGGATCCGGATTTCATAATGCATCATCTGAATGTTAGACCCGGAGTTAAACCTGTGAAGCAAAAACTAAGGAAAATGCACCCACATGTGGCTCTTCTAGTCAAGGCAGAATTGGAAAAATTATTAAAGGTGGGATTCATAAGAACAATAGCATATGCTGATTGGATCTCTAACATTGTGCCAGTTACTAAGCATGATAAATCTATCCGTGTGTGTACGGATTTCAGAGATTTAAACCTTGCATGTCCCAAAGATGACTTCCCATTGCCAAGCATTGATACCATAGTGGATTTGACAGCAGGTCACGCAATGTACTCATTAATGGATGGATTTAGTGGCTACAACCAAATCAAGATTGCTCCCGAAGACCAAGAAAAGACAGCATTTACTTGCCCTTGGGGTACTTTTTGTTGGAATGTTATGCCCTTCGGTTTAAAAAATGCTGGAGCTACATATCAAAGGGCCATGACAACTATTTTCCATGACATGATGCATACTTTTTTAGAAGATTATGTGGATGACATTCTAGCAAAATCCCACAATAGAGAAGAGCATTTACAAATCCTAAGAAAAATATTCATCCGGTTAGAACAATTCAAAGTTAGACTAAACCCAAAGAAGTGTGCCTTTGGTGTCCAATCCGGCAAGTTATTGGGTTATATAGTGTCAGCAAAAGGCATTGAAGTTGATCCTGAAAAAGTACAAGCAATTCTAGAAATGGAGATTCCAAGAAATATTAGCCAAATGAGGTCACTACAAGGAAAGATTCAATCAATAAGGAGATTTATCTCTCAATTAGCAGAAAAGTGTCACTCCTTCACCAGATTGTTACACAAGGACACTACATTTATGTGGGATGAAGAATGTGATAAGGCCTTTGCTACTTTGAAAACTTATTTGATAAACCCACCTATTCTTATGTCACCTATCAAAGGTAAAGAACTGTTGTTATACATATCAGCCACAGAAAGGTCTCTAGGCATATTGTTGGCACAAGAAGATGAGCAAGGAAAAGAAAGGGCAATCTACTATCTTAGTAGAACCTTAATAAAATATGAACTCAATTATTCATTCATGGAAAGAGCATGTCTAGCAGTGGTTTTTGCATCTCAAAAACTAAGACATTATATGTTGATGCATAAGATCAAATTAATTGCCAAGATTGATCCTCTTAAATACTTACTAAGTAAAACTGCCTTAACAGGTAGAATAGCAAAATGGGTCATGATCCTAAGTGAATTTGCCATTGAATATATTGATAGAAGAGCAATTAAAGGACAAGTGATAGCAGATCACTTAGCAGATAACCCAATGGAGTCTACACAAACTATGCAAATTGAATTTCCAGATGCAGAAATTGTCAACATAGAAGTAAAGACATGGAAGTTATATTTTGATGGATCTTACACACAAGGAGGTTCTGGAGCAGGTATATTATTGGTTACTCCTCAAGGATACACCATTCCAAAGTCTTATAAACTCTTATTTCCATGCACCAATAACATAGTGGAATATGAGGCATTAGTCATTGGCATCAAAATGGCTTTAGAATGGAGTATTGCAGAATTACAAGTGTATGGAGATTCCCAACTCATAATCAATCAGGTTAATAATGAATACAATACCAAGGACATAACATTGATGAAATATAAAACCTTGATTGATGGATGGAAGAAGTACTTTGCTTTGATCACATTTGAACAGATTCTAAGAGAAAAGAATAGAGTAGCAGATGCCATGGCTACCTTGGCTTCATTGTTACAAAAACTAGATCAAAATGAGAAGTATGAGTTCTTGGTGGAAGAGTTGGTAAAACTGGCATTTAACCTTCCTAACACCCAAATTGTTGCTCTTTTACATGGACATGACTCTCCTTGGTATGGACCCATCTATACTTACCTTAAAGACCAAGTACTCCCCATAGACCAAACTCGTGCCCAAAAATGTAACTTCATACGCCAAGCCGCCCGTTACCTAATCCTTTCAGACACATTGTATCGTAAGGGTCTTGATGGGACGTTACTTAGATGTCTAGAGGAAGAAGAGTCTAAGTTAGCCTTACGCGAGGTCCACGAAGGCATTTGCGGGTCACACTCAAGCGGTTTTAATCTAGCTAAGAAAATCCTTCGTCTAGGGTACTTTTGGACAACATTAGAAAAGGATGCTTGTCAATTTGTGAAGACATGCAGCAAATGTCAATATCATGGTAATATGATACATGCACCGGCTCAAGAATTACACCCATTCATTACACCATGGCCTTTTTATCAATGGGGTTTTGACTTGATTGGAATCATATATCCTCCATCTTCAAACGGACACAAGTATATCATCACAGCAACAGAATACTTCACCAAATGGGTGGAAGTAGTTCCATTAACAACAGCAACCGGCAAACAAATTTCAATGTTCATTTTGAACCATATAATTTGCCGCTATGGTATTCCACATGCCATTATCACGGATAATGGGAAACAATTCAAAAATTAGGATATTGATGAACTTTGCATGACATTTCACATTACACATCATTCATCATCCATTTATTATCCACAAGGCAATGGACAAGCTGAGGCAACAAACAAAAATATCCTCAAAATATTAAAAAGATCAGTTAACAAATCAGGAAGAGATTGGCATGTGCAAATAAATCCCGCACTATGGGCTTACAGAACTAGTATCAGAACACCTACAGGAGCCACCCCATTCTCTTTAGTCTATGGAACCAAAGCAGTTCTACCATTAGAAGTTGAAATTCCATCTCTACGGGTTTCATTAAGAGGATTGATCACTGATGAGGATTATAGGATTGCCAGACTACAACAATTGGAATTGTTAGAGGAACATCAGACTCAAGCTTATGAGCATTTAAAAGTTTATCAAAACAGGATTGCACACAATTACAACAAACACATCAAACCAAGAACTTTTCAAGTAGGAGACTTGGTACTAAGAGAAAATCCCAAAAATCAAGTTGAAAGGGAAAAGAAAGGAAAGTGGGAAGCTAATTGGATAGGCCCATTTGTGATAGCGTCATCCTTTGGAATTGGAACATATAAGTTATCAGATTGTAATGGTGAAGAATTACAAGAACCCATAAATAGCATTCATTTGAAGAGATTCTACACCTAAAATAGATGAAAGAGTATAAAGAGTATCAGATGAGAGAGCATTATAATTATTGTACATAATTAAAAATGGAAAATACCAAAAACATTTGAAAATGGAAAATCCAAAAACATTGGAAAAGAAGAAAGATAAAAAAAAAATAGTGGAAAATTGAGCCTGAAGAAAGCAAAAACATTTGAAAAAAATATCTCTTGGTGAAAACCTAGCAAATAGGCGCCAAGGTGATAATGAAAAATACAAAAAAAAAAAAGAAAAATATAAAAAAAAATAAAAATGAAAAAAGCGAAAAAGTGCCTTGGTGAAAACCTAGCAAATAGGTGCCTCGGTAGCAAAAAAAAAAGAGAATACCCAAAAGTGAAAACTTGGTAACAAGTGCTTTTGGTTCCCTTAGGTCATTTCCTTCCTAGCCACATGTGTATATAATGCATCTCATCATCCCATTTGTCTAAACCTTCATTGCATCTGTCATTTGTACATAGTCATAATAACAGTTTGTAGCACCATCCTTTGCATTGCCTAAAGTTGTCAAAATTGATACATCAAATACTTGGGGGCAGCATAAACGGATTGGAAAGTGGGTACCTCAAAAGGATTCATATGAACAACATTCAGTCACAAGCAGAAAGGGATCAACATTTTCAGAAGAGAGATCAGATTTTTGTAAACCTTTGATTGATAACGAAAAAGTTGACTACCACAACAAAATCCTTGAAGCCTAAATTGACTTATTATTCAGGATTAAAAATCAAAAATCATGTCATGATCAAACACTTGGAAGTATATTTTATTGAAAATCAGAAAACAATGCAAAACACTTAGATAGATTCTTTTGAAAAGTTGGTTAAAAATCTGTTTACTTACATTCATTCAATTTGTATCAAGTCTTTTTAGCTCATCAATGATGTTTCGACTAGATTGGCAATGATGGAGACATGATATTTTTTTCTTGACTATGAAGTGACTGTTTGGAGGAAAATTCATTGCCTTATGAGAATTCATCTAAAGACATGGTCATCAAAGAACCATCGAGGATTATCTTATAAAACAATGAGTTAACCTTTGTTTGTTTACGCAACCGGATACCTTGGATATTTAGATTCTTCATATCTAAATGACAAAATCCACTTGCAACATAGAATCTGACAAAATCGGTATTCGTACTCTCATGATTTTTTTGAAATCAGTGATAGTCGTATCGATGAGACCGATGGGAAAGCAAAACGGAGGTTACCATATGAGCAGTAAATAAAAAAGCGATATTCATATCATCATGTCAGTGGGCAGTGGTGATTGTATCGACTTTCCGGTCCCAAGTGCTCAATGATGAAAATATATCCTCAAGGCATTTATTTGCTAAAAGCTAGTGACACTTAGCTGCATTCATAAAAAGGTTAAATGCATTCTCATGTTAGATTAATTGCATGTGCATTTTTTCCCAAGGGTTTTATTTTCGCATCAAAAAGGGGGTACATGACATCATTAACAAGGTTAAATCAACAAGGACAACATCATTTCAACATCATCTTTTCTACAAAAATAAAAATATATGAGATTATACTTTTTGCATTCATTCCATATCATTAATCATTACATAGATATTATCAAAGAAAAGAAGGAAATAATCATTTACATGTGCATACATACATATTGCATACATGAGAGATAACATATCAAAACTGTATCCATACATGAAGAAGAAATGCATCCATTTATCTATATCATACATAAGATACGTTGCATCCATAGCCAATATCCATCCAAAAACAAATGCATTAGATAAACACATATAGCAGCATCTAAAGGAAATATCATATATCATCAAGTAAAAGCAGGAAAGATCATAAATGTTCTCATATCACATGTCTACTCATAACTCAATATATCAAGTATAACAATGATGTCATAAAACTCAACTCTATAATTGCCCATCAACAGGGGCATCAATGTCAAAAAGTGTCAAAATACAACTGGAAAGGTGACACCAAGGTCACAAGACTATGGTACAATATCAAGTATCTCAACATCAGTACATAAATGATCAATAAGAGCACTCATAGCTCATCTCTCGTCACCACTGGGAGGAGGTCCTGGGGGAGGCTGTGGAGGAGGCTGTGATGGAGGCTGCTGAGGAGGTGTCTGACCAACCATAGCAACAAGGAGAGGAACCAAGGGAGCCAAACCTGATACCAACTGCTGAATCATAGATGACATCTGTGACACCTCTGTCCGTAATGCTCCCACATCTGCTCGTAGCTGGGTAGTACTAGAACTCTCTCCAACCTCATAGGTACTCTGAGGATCACCTGTATCTATAGGAGCTTTTCCCCGATCACGGGAAAAAGCTGCTGGCATCTGCTGTGCACCTGTATCCTGACCATCCACAGTAGCCTGCTATAATCCTGCTCCCATATCCTGTCCTGTACCTGGATCCTGTCTAGCAGCCCTCACATGATCCTGACGATCTATCCTCTATCTCTGTGCTACTGCAGGATGAGGAGGAGGTGGTGCCTGTACCTGTGCATCTCTCGCTCGTCCTCTGAGCCTAATCACTGCCCTACCTCGGGGTCTACCTCTGCGTCTCCTCCCACCACCAACATCATCACCATCATCATCTCGCCCAGGCACTGGCTCTGCAGGGTCTGTAAATCGAGGCATCGGATGCTCCATCAACCAAGCTAGATACTCCTGTGTGACTCCGGCATCTCTGATGTGTAACCTCATGTCCCAATCCATATAACCCAGTAATGATATCTGCTCTATAGTGTCATCATGTGAAGGCATGTGACCCCAAGTAGCACGCTCTGCACTAGAATGAGCATATACTACAGATCCCTGAGGTGTAGGCTGAATCCGCCCAAACTGTCGTAGTACTCTCCCTGCCAAGAATCTCTCAAGAATAGAGTCGATCCTGCCGATCATCCATCGAGGAGAAAACATATATGGTAACTCCAAGCTATCCTCTCTCCAATCCTCGACCTCAACATATGGTCTCCAATAGACCTCATCCATGTCATCAATCTGCCGTCGCCAATACTCCAAGTGACCCAAGTGATGCTGTGTCACCATACCAGTATACTGCCATGCAAAAGGATATCCTAGAGGACGATCTCAATCTGATATAGGATGACTGACTGGTAAGTGCTCCCATATCCACAACTGTAAAATATGAATCCCAGCAGATAATGAGGCTGATCTCCTGTAAACCACCTCATGAAGATCATGATAAAGCTGTGCCAGCACACAAGATCCCCAGTCAAAGCGTCGGGGATGATGTAGCAGATCCTCGATAATCCTGCCCCATCCCACTGAAAATCTGCGACCTCGCCGATCAGGTAATAAAACACCACCAATGATAGCACCTAATAATGCTGGTAAAACAGGAAATGAGGCAAACTGAGGCCATAAGATACAATCATCACCAATAGACGGATCTCTGAATACTCGTCAACAATATGTCCCGTCATAGACTGCATCATAATATACTATCTCTCCATGAGTTAGGATCCATAGCAATCTGTAAACATCCTCAGGTGTAATAGTCATCTCGCCCTGTGGTAGCCAAAATGTGTTTGTCTCAGAGTGCCAACGCTCTGCGACAGCAGTAATCAAACCTCGGTTCATCTGGAACCGAGGAAGCTCTAGTACGCATAGTAAACCGCAGCACCTAATCACTCGCCTCTCGGCGTCAGTCAACTGGGTCCTAAGCTCCATCACCCAGTGTGGTACAGTCTGAAGGTACAGCACAGGGACATCCTCCTATTTAATCAAAACAAGGGAATCACATGAGTAACTTACTATCAGAAAATCAAACAATCAATCATAGTCATCAATTTAAATATACTTATCAGACTTACCAATCCTAACTCTAAGCATTGAGGAAGGACGATCCTAGTTTTATGTCTCTAAGCATTTGAGCATAAAATGAATGGACATTTAGATCCATGATCTATCATTCGTGATGAAGATTGATTAACCTTATTCTTCGATATTATAGTTACCTATGTCCTAATTCATTGTTGAAATCAAACAAAGGGAATACCCTAACTAAACATTCGATTGAATTCATTGACGTGATCGATATCAATCAAGTTGACGCAATAGAGCAATCAGACGTCCTAGAAAAGTTTCAAATAAACAAATTTTTTACTTACGCGACTTTTCTTTCTGGCATCATTTCTTTTACCAGAGGTGACATTTCTTTGTTCAAACACGTGATTTTATTCATCCGCGTGACTTAATTTCACGGAGGCGGTATAAGATTTTCCGCAGGCGACATCTTATTATCACGCGACACCTGATTAAAATGATTAAACCCTAAGCGACATTAAATTATCCTTAGGCGACACAAGATTTTCTAAATGCGTGAGAATACCTAAGGCAGGCGACATCAAATTTACTGAAGGCGACATTTAAAATTTTCAGGCGATATTAAAATGCACGGAGGCGACATTTCTTTTCACGAACGCAGAATTAAAATTTTTAAAAGCATTAAATAAGGTCATAAATGCAACTTTAAAGACATGAGAAAAATTTGAATGACATACCGGAGGACCATCGGTCGCTCTCTGACTGAACCGGCGCACTCTCTCAAACCGATGCTCGCGATGTGGGACCACCATCGTCTCCAAAAGGCTAAAATCAGAGCTCAAATCTCAAGAAGGAACGGTGCAAATGAATAGTAAAATGAGGGGTTTTACCCTATTTAAGGTGAAATTGGTCCTCATAAACACTTAAAAAATGCACTTTGAACCTATCATAGGACATTTTCATTAATCGGGGCATGAATCAAACTTGATTATTTCTTTCAAATGGTATCAGAAATTAAAACATATTCCAACTACTTAAAAATCTTTTAAATCAAGGACTCAATATGTTTTATTTCTGAGGGGGCATCAGAGTATCAAATTGGCATCACATCAAAAACATTTATCAGTGGGGCATATCATATCATATCATATCATATCGTATCATATCATATCATATCGTTATCATATCAGGAGGCAAATCAATTGCATATCAGTTTCATATCAAATCTGTCATCATATCAAACCTATCAACATATCAGCAATCAATCAACCCAGGACCTTTATCAATTAACCCAGGACCTTTATCAGTGAACCTAGGACCTATCATCAAACCAGGACCCATATCAGATCAGCACCATCATCAGAGGCACATCATCGTCATTAGAAAGTACATCAATCAGAACGATCAGAGGAATATCAGAACCAGGACCTGAATCAGATCATCATACTAAGGAAATCTTTGAATCGGTGTTCTTCGCACATCGACTCAAAGAGGGGCATTTGTAGACATGAAAAATTGGCAAAGGCTTAATTCAATCAAAAGGTGCAATTAAATCATCAAAATAGCACTAAAAATCAATAAATGGAACAAAGGCAATTCAAATCAAAGGAAAATTCAATTAAATGATTAAATGATTAAATAAGGCTTGAAAAGGGGAAAAACACTAAGAAATTGATTAAATTCAATTAATGACATAGTTATTGAAATGAAAAATCAAAATGAACATCTTACCCTTCATGGCTAAATTTAATTACTTTAATTAATTAATAAATCATAAATTCTCTCAACAAAGGAAAAAGGAGACAAAATGGACACAAATCACTCACTTTTGTTGAAATGGTCCAGCCTTTTGAAACCATTTAAATGTTTGTCCCCCAATTTAGGGACAAAGCAAAGCCAATTGACCTTACCCAAGCATAACCATGGTTATCTCACTCTACCCCCTACCCTTGGGAAAATCTTATAAATAGAAGGCATTTTGAGGCATTATTCATCCACTCCATATCTTTGAATTGCAGCAAAGCTCTGTCAATTTGCATCCATATCACTTACTTATCATTTGTCATTGTTAATTAGCTTAAATTGCATTGATCATAGTAGATTGTTCATCAAATAGAGCTAGAATTTGATAGAATAGATCTAAATTTGCATATCATATAGCTTAATTCTCATCTTTAGAGTGTCACTAGTGAGGATCACAGCTGAGAGCCTCATTTACCACTTTATTTTAGAGATCCATGAGATGTTGATAGATTAATTGTGCATTTGTTAGATTATTTTGCTCTAATTCTTGTTGTTCTTAGTTAATCTTGTAATTTCATGAAGGTGTAAATCACTCACACACAGTTACTATTTTTGGTAATTTTCGTATGTGCTCAGAATGATCTGATTTCTTTCTTGGAGGTTCATTTTGGTCATATAAGTCTACCAGTAAAGTTTCATTGCCAGATCAAGTGTATATTGGAAGATATTGAAGATTTTCGGTATTGGCAGCAGGGTACAGAAACTTTGAACTCAGTTTTGAAGGCTTTAGAGGCCCCAGATGAGGTTAAAAATTTGGGTTATGGGCGCTTGTGTGGGTCAAGCCTGTAGAGCGCTTCGTGGCATTTTTGAAATGGGGTTATAATAGCCAATCGGGTCAACTGGTGATGACTTATGGTCTTCAGAAGTTGGGCCACCTAAAATGGCAGAAAATAATTTTCTTCAAAATTTCTATTCAGGTTTCAAAGGTTATCTTGAGCCGACTATGATGTAATAAAATGTAAAATAAAATAATTCTAAGTTTGGTCAGCCTTATTGGCTAAAATTTTGGAACCTTCCCAGGCAGTGGAAAATTGCCTATATAAGGAAGGCTGTATTATTGTCTTAGGCAGTTCAGAATAGTTCTGGGTAGTAGATCTGGGTAATAGTTCGAGGCTTTGTCCTACAGAATATTGTAAGGGAATGCCCATGTGGCTTTGCATATTGTAATTCTAAAAGTTTGTAATTCCACATTTGTGGAGATAATAAGAAGCCAATTTTTTGTTCTTGCATATTGTTGTGGTTTCTCTATTTCTGTTATGTGTTTGTGGTATTAAGGGGAGCACCCTTCATCAAGTGGTATCAGAGTAGGAATTCCTAAGTGTGTAAATAGATCACTGACTATGAGGTAGTTTGCACCAAGACCGTGGTTAGGATTTCAGTGCGCATCACAAAAATGCCTCCACGAAGGGAACGTGGCGGAAGAGCTAGTGTTGTAACACCTGAGGTTAGAGAGCTGCAGAGACAAGTGCGAGCATTGCAAGAAGAGATTTGTAGAGGAATGAATCTTAATGTCAAAGATGAAAGCGAGGATGAAGCTGAAGAAGAATATCAAGAAGGAGAAGTCAAAATTGTGAACCAGGAGGAAGAAAGATTTTTTCGGGCCATTTCTAAGATTGGGAAAGACCTAAGATTGAGGTTCCTACATTTTCTGGAAATCTTAACCCAGAAGAATTGATCAACTGGATCAATGAATGTGAGGAATATTTTGAGTATGAAGATGTTGAGGATCCTGATAGGGTCAAATTTGTGAAGGCCAGACTAAAAGGTCATGCGAAGATCTGGTGGCAAGAAATTCAATTGGAGTGAAATAGAAGGGGAAAGGAGAAAATCATGAGATGAGATCAGATGGTGGATAAATTGAAGCGATAGTTCATTCCTGTTGATTATGAGCTTGACCTACTGAAGAAAATGCAGAATTTGAAGCAAGCAAGAAGATCTGTTCAGGAGTATACAGACGAGTTCTATCAACTCCTCATCAGAGCAGGCCATGCAGAAGCTGAGAAGGAGAAAGTTGCCCGATACCTTAATGGGTTAAGGCCAAGCATTCAGGAGGAGTTGAATCTGGTTCAAATGAATAGTATTGAGGAGGCATACTATTTTGCCCTAAAAGTAGAGGAAAAGCTAAACAAGAAGTTTGAAAGCAGAAAAAATGGAAGAGGTCATGGTGGAAGATATGGTGGACGGTCATATGGTGGTCGAAATGAAGATCCGAAAAAGAAGGATGAGGCCAGTAGTAGCCAGAATCAGAGAGGAAACAATTCTAATCATTTCCAAGATCAGAATAATAGAGATCAGAGGGGAAGAGTAAGAGGACAAGGTTCAGGAAGAGGAGGCTTCCGTGGAACATATTTTCACTGTGGAGAAGAAGGTCATAAGGCATTTGAATGTCCTCAGCGCCAAGGTAGAACAGATAGGAGAAATGAAGGCCAGGCCAGAGTTGCACATGTAGATGAAGATGCTAGATCATCAAATTCTGAAGATGCTAAAAGAGGAGAAATGTTGATTAACAAAAGAGTCCTGTTGAGTGGTGAGAATGAACCTGAGCAAAAGAGGAGCCTGCTTCGTACCAGGTGCAAGTGTGAAGGTAAATGTTGTGATGTGATCATTGATAGTGGAAGCACTGACAATTTGGTGTCAAAAGAGATGGTGACAAAGTTGAAGCTCAAGAGATAGAAACACCCACATCCATATCGGATTGCTTGGGTACAGGATGACCACAAGGTCATGGTCAATGAACAATGCCTGGTGAAGTTCAAGATTGGCAGATACCAAGATGAGGTATTGTGTGATATCATATCTATGGATGCATGTCATATGTTGTTGGGTAGACCATGGCAGTTTGACAGATGTGCTATACATGATGGTCGTGCGAATACCTATTCCCTGACAAAGGATGGAGTGTGACATAAGCTAAAACCATTGAAGGAGACTGAAAAAAAGGTATGTGGTAATGCAAGGATAACTTTTTTTGATGGAAGAAATTTCTTAGATGGTATGAGGCATGAGCATGTATGTTTTTCTTTAATTCCAAAAGCTGGTAAAGAGGAAGTAGAAGATGTTCCTGTAGAAGTTGAGATTTGTTGAATGAGTTTCAGGATATTGTATTCGATAACATGCCTGATGGATTACCACTAGTCAGGAAGATCAGTTATCAGATGGACTTGATCCCAGGAGCAAGTTTTTCGAATAAGGTAGCACACAGAATGACACTTGCAGAAAGTGAGGAGTTGAAGAGACAAGTACATGAACTGTTACAGAAAGGATTGATCCATGGGAGTCTGAGTCCCTATGTTGTACCAGCGGTATTAGCACCAAAGAAGAATGGAGAATGGAGGATGTCTACAGATTCTAGGGCAATAAATAAGATCACAATCAAGTACAAGTTTCCATTGCCATGAATGGATGATATTATAGACTGTTTGAGTGGAGCTATGTAATTCTCAAAGATAGATCTGAAGAGTGGATATCATCAGATTCAGATCAGAGAAGGAGATAAATGTAAGATTGCCTTCAAGACAAAGGAAGGACTATATGAGTGGTTAGTCATGCCTTTTGGGCTAACCAATGCACCGAGCACTTTCATGCGGCTCATGAACGAATTTCTGAAAGAATTTCTGGGTAAGTTTGTCATTGTTTACCTAGATGATATTTTGATCTTTAGTAAGATATTGGATGAACATATGATGCATATTCGTATGGTATTTGAGAAGTTGAGAGAAGAGAAATTGTTGATTAATTTGAAGAAGTGCAGTTTTGTGAAGAAAGAGTTGGTGTATTTGGGGTTTGTAGTTTCAGGAGAAGGTCTAAAAATGGACCCAGAGAAGGTACAAGCTATCCTTGAATGGCCTACTCCAAGGAGTGCTACTGAGGTAAGATCTTTTCATGGTCTAGCTAGCTTTTATAGAAAGTTTATAAGAAATTTTAGCAGTATTTGTGGACCCTTGACTGAAATAATGAGAGGGGATAGAAAAGAGTTTAAGTGGACTAATGGGGCAGAAAAGAGTTTTTAAATGTTGAAACAAAAAGTTACAGAACAACCTGTTTTAGCACTTCCAGATTTTAATAAGGTGTTTCAAGTAGATTGCGATGCTAGTGGTACTACAATAGGAGCTGTTATGAGCCAAGAAGGTAAACCTGTTGCTTATTTCAGTGAGAAGTTAAATGATGCCAAGAGGAAATATTATGTTTATGATCAGGAATTTTATGCTATAGTTCAGGCATTAAAGAAGTGGAGACATTATCTACTTCCTAAGGAGTTTGTTTTGTATACTGATCATCAAGCTTTGCAATATTTGAATAGTCAAGGAAAGTTGAATTAGAGGCATTTGAAATGGGTTGAGTTTTTGCAGAGTTATACATTTATTTTGAAACATAGGAGTGGAAAGTCTAATAGGGTTGCAGATGCTCTTAGCAGAAGGCAACTATTTCTAATAGAAATGCAGATTGAAGTGGTTGGGTTCAAGGAACTCAAGAATTTGTATCCAGAGGATCCTGATTTTGGTGAAGCTTGGAAAACTTGTACAGAATCTGTTACTCTAGACAGGACGAAATGGTTGGATTTCATCATCTAGGATGATATGCTATTCAGAGGGAGTCAGTTGTGCATTTCATGAAGTTCTATGAGGGAGAATCTCATCAAGGAGAAGCATAGCGGAGGATTGGCTGGACATTTTGGTCATGATAAAATCGTTGGTTTGGTTGGTGAGAATTATTATTGGCCATAGTTGCAACAAGATGTGAAGAAGTTTGTATAGAGTTGCAGAGTATGTCAAATGGTGAAAGAAGTGAAGCAGAATATAGGGTTGTACCAGCCATTGCCTATACCAGAGAAGCCTTGGGAGGATATCAATATGGACTTTGTTCTTGGTTTACCGAGGACACAGCGGGGACATGATTCAATTTTTGTAGTAGTTGATAGATTTTTGAAGACTAATGATGCTGTTCATGTAGCAGACTTATTTTTCAGAGAAGTAGTGAGACTTCATAGTTTGCCAAAGACCATAGTTTCAGATCGGGACACTAAGTTTGTTGGATATTTCTGGTGAACATTGTGGAAGAAGTTGAAGATAGATTTGAAGTTCAGTTCATCACATCATCCACAGACTGATGGACAGACAGAGGTGGTGAATAGGAGTTTGGAAAATCTGCTAAGATGTTTGGTTGGGGATAAGCCAACAGGATGGGATTTGATTTTACCACAGGTAAAATTTGCATACAATAATTCTGTCAACAGGAGCACTGGTAAATCACCATTCCAGATTATATATGGAAGTAGTCCAAGAAATGCATCTGAGTTGAGAAAGATAGATAAAGGAGAAATAAGTAGTGCTGAGGCTGAGGATTTTGTAGAACATTTGAAGAACATCCCTGGAGAGGTGAAGAAGCATATTACCAAGATGAACGCACAGTATAAGGCCAAGGTAGATGAGAAAAGGAGATATAAGGAATTTCAGGTTGGTGATGAAGTCATGGTTCATTTGCGGAAGGAGCGATTTCTGGTTGGTACATATAACAAGCTGAAAATGAAAAAGTTTGGACCATGTAAGATATTGAAGAAGCATGATTCAAGAAATGCATATGAGGTAGAATTGCCTAGTGAGCTGAATATTTCACCAGTGTTTAACATTTCAGATTTGATAGAGTATCATGAAGGAGGTGTTGAAGATGAGGTTGCAACAGTACAGTGGAGTATTCCAGCAACCAGTTCAGATATCAAGGAGATTGAAGACATACTAGATAGTCGTGTTGGCAGAAGCACAAGGAACAGGACATATGAAGAATATTTGGTCAAATGGAAAGGATGACCTATTGAAGATTCATCATGGCTAATAAAGGAGGAGGTTAACCGTCTCGATTTTCCTCTGCACACCTGAGTCGTGACAGGGTCACTTCTCAAATTACCCTGGGTGTCTGATGCAGGAGCATCCTAGGTGTAAGAGAAATCTTGCATCACCCAAAAAAATATTTATGTTTTTATATTCAATAAGGGCTATTTTGTGCAGAGCTGCTATTTATGGAAAGTTACTATTTTTGGTAATTTTCGTATGTGCTCAGAATGATCCGATTTCTTTCTTGGAGGTTCATTTTGGTCTTATAAGTCTGCCAGTAAAGTTTCATTGCCAGATCAAGTGTATATTGGAAGATATTGAAGATTTTCGGTATTGGCAGCAGGGTCCAAAAACTTTAAACTCAGTTTTGAAGGCTTTAAAGGCCCTGAATGAGGTCAAAAATTTGGGTGACGGGCACTTGCATGGGTCATGCCTGTAGAGCGCTTCGTGGCATTTTCAAAATGGGGTTATAATAGCCGATCGGGTCAACTAGTGATGACTTATGGTCTTCGGAAGTTGGGCCACCTGAAATGGCAGAAAATAATTTTCTTCAAAATTTTTGTTTGGGTTTCAAAGGTTATCTTGAGCTGACTATGATGTAATAAAATGTAAAATAAAATAATTCTAAGTTTGGTCGGCCTTATTGGCTAAAATTCTGGAACCTTCCCAGGCGGTGGAAAATTGCCTATATAAGAAAGGCTGTATTATTGTCTTAGGCAGTTCAGAATAGTTCTGGGTAGTAGATCTAGGTAATAGTTCGAGGCTTTGTCCTACAGAATATTGTAAGGGAATGCCCATGTGGCTTTGCATATTGTAATTCTAAAAGTTTGTAATTCCACATTTGTGGAGATAATAAGAAGCCAATTTTCTGTTCTTGCATATTGTTGTGGTTTCTCTGTTTCTGTTATGTGTTTGTGGTATTAAGGGGAACACCCTTCATCAACTTTTGTAGGTAGTTTTAGCTCATTGTTTTGTAATGTAATTTTTAAATTTCATGTATTTTATCTCCTATTTATTAGGTGCACGAGATGAAGGTTGAATGTAAGAGTCTTATAATGTTGAGTTACCTTTGGATCTTGAGTTTTTGATACTCCCATGATGATCTTTCTCGACAAGTATTTTATTCTATTATTGTTTTTTGAATAACATATTGAGGAAATACAAAACTGTGTACTTCTACAGGATAGTCAACACAAAATTGAAGCATCAAACAATACTTGATCAAGTTGTAGGTGGAACGTGCACTCAAATAGTGAATAATGTAGAATAACAAAATAAGTAATCTGTTGTGTCTACATTTTGTTATTTTATGAGATTACATCCATGTTCTATATTCATAGAATGGTTGAAAATTGAAAATTACAATTTGATAAAAGTACTAGCGGGTGTTGTTCCCTGCACCCTCAATCAACAACTTGCCTCCATTTCTGGTCTCAAGTTGCCTATATTTGTTGTTCCCTACACCCTCAAAAAGTGTTAGATAGGCATATTTGTCATTTTAAGATCAAAGATAAAGGCTCCTTTTTTTGTGCGCACACACACACAACATATACAACATATACAACCTTCAACATGTAGATTTTCCTAAGCACTAATGGGACCTTACCCTGCAACAAATGTATTATTGTGAAAATAATCACAAGTACATTTGTTGTTGGGTCTAGCTCCCAGTAGTGCTTGGTCAAATTTCATGCACTTTTGATATTTTGTGTATAATATATATGATATTTTGTTTTGATTTACAAACTACTATATTATATGAATATCTTTTTTTCTTGCTATAATAGGAAAGAATTTGAGGTGGAAAACTAAAATAACAGAAGTGTTTCAATTTGGTAAACTATACTACAACAACATTTCATAACTAACTTTTCAATTTATATATATATAATTAGGTTATAGATAATCTAAGTGAAGAAGGATCATGTCAGGCAATCCAAGTGAAGAAGGTAATGGGGATATAATCAATAGATTGTGGTCTAACTTGAAAAGAAAAGGCGATGGAAAATGTTATTATCCTTGCAATATTTGTAAGGGCTTAGACACTATAAGATTGCTAATCAAAACAGCTAAGAGACATTGTAGGGATAATGGTCGCATTGAAGGGTGGTTTGATTATCATCAATTGGTAAGTTTTTCATTATACTTTTTTAATAATATATATATAGATATAGATATAGATATAGATATAGATATATAGATATATAGATATATAGATATATAGATATATGTATACACACACACACACACAGATATATATATATATATACACACACACACACTTGATGATGAGATCATTATCTTGGTTTAATAGTGTTCATCATTTTTATATAGGTTAACCTCCCTAGAGGAGTATGTGATATGGACCATGGAGGTACCAATATTGAAGTTGAAGATTATGATCCCATGGAAGATGATGATCATACACTAGATAACACATTTAAAGATGATGGTACTAATACATTGATCCATGACACACTTGGTACTAGCACAACTAATGATGATGATCAGGATGATGTTGATGTGATTCATGATATACCTCTACTTGAGAAGGTAGCCACGACCTTTTACGAAAGCTCCAAAATAACTCTTCTCTTTTTTTTCTTCTTGTTGTTGAACTTGAAGGTTATAAATGGTTTATTCAACATAACAATGTCATGTATGCTAAGGTATGTCATATATGTCATTATAGTAATTGAAGGGTGAAACATGTACCATAAATATTCTTAATATTAAAAATTTATATTTTTTCTATAGATTGATAGGTGAGTTTTTGTTACCATCATTGAATATTCTCCCTAGCTTATATAGAGAATTATGTGCCACTATGAAGGATATTAGAATAGAGTATCAAGAAATATATGCTTGTCCCAATAATCATATTATTTATCATAAAGAACATGAATTTGTAACAGAATTCCTTGAATATCATACGAGTAGATATCAAACAGATCAAATAACAAAAAAGGTTCCTCACAAGGTTCTTCATTACATCCCCATTATACCATGCTTGCAAAGATTTTTTAGGTGTAGTAGCTTGGCACATTTTATGGATTACCATGCACACAATAGGAGTCAAGATAATATTATTTGAATTCTTGTGCATGGTTCTTCATTTAAGGACATAGAGGAAAAGTGACCACACTTTATTGAAGAACCTTGAAATATAAAGCTTTTAGTGGCAGCGGATGGTGCCAAACCATTTGGAGAGCTAAGATTTATTTACATTGTTTGGCTTATTTTTGTCATCAATAATAACATTCTTCCATGGATGTCAATAAAGAGGGAGCAAATTATGTTGGCAATGATTGTTCCAGGTATTTGATCATTTAATAGTTATCTGCATGTAATTATAATCTTGTAGTAAAATGGTCATAATAATTATGTAATGTTGTTGTTCATTCAACTAGGTAAATACCAAGTTAAATATATGAATGTATAAATTGAGTCTCTTATTGATGAGTTGGTGGAGTAATAGAATTGTGTTGCTATGTATGACATCTCTAAACCAATAGGACATAGACAATTTCAATTCCATGTAATGCTTGTATGGACAATATATGATGTCTTAGGGCTAACACATTTTTCTAGTATGTTATGGTGAATTCAAGTTGCACATGATAATTCTAAATATAAAAATTAACATATTTAATCCAATTGTATCATTATCTCGTAAGTCTTCAAACAAAGGGAAAATTTGCATATCCAGTTTGTGGTCCAAAGATAAAATTTTATCATTCACAAAGTTTAGGAAAGCAGGTGTTTGATGAGCATAGACACTTTCTACACAAAAATCATAACTATAAAATTACCAAAAAACATCTTTTCAATGGGAAAGAAGAGACTACATCTAAACCACAGAGAATGACACCTCACCTATGGAAGTTGGAATATAATAGAATTAATCGTCAAGGTACTACCTTTCTACCTAATGGTTTATGTTTGGAATTTGTATATTTATATTATGTTTTTTTGCTAATTATGTGATTGATGATCGTGAATGTCATCAAGGAAATACTACTCAACACCTCCCAAAGGGACTAAAAAGTTATCCTAGAAAATTTAGTAGGTTGCCCTTCTACGAGAAGCTGCAAATTGTGCATTTGTTTGATACTATGCATATTTGAAAGAATGTAACAAAGACATTGTGGAAGATATTGGATGGAAGGTGTGACAAAAAAAAAATTGTAAAAAATTTATAGCGACATTCATGAATCCAACCATGCAATGAAAAATTTCATTGAATCAAATAGAAATGAAGAATGGATTAATATAAGTGCCCTTCCTTGGTTATTAACAAAGAAGCAAAGTGATGCCATAATAGAAGTCATATGAAAAATTTGATTTCCCACAAGATTTGTTGTGAACATAAGCAATGTCATATCAAAGAAAAGTGAATTTGGGCCAGGGTTGAAAATGCATGATTGGTATACCTTCATTAAGGTAAGTCATGTTCTTTTGTATTTACAATATATTTGTAAAATTTATTTACTTCTCACTATATTATGTGAGAAAATAATGACATGATTATTTTTATAATTGTTATAGTATGTGCTACCCCTATCTCCCCAGATAACTTTGACAATAACATCAAACAAGTGATATATAATCTTGAAAAATACATGAGGTAAGCAATGATATCTATTCAATTTGTTTTATATATTGTAAAGTCTTGTGTTTATATATTTTTGTGTCTTGAATGTCTTGTAGGTGGTTGTCATCTAAAGAAATCCATAAAGAAGATATAAAATATTGGAAGAGAAGAATTCCTCATCTAATGTGTGAAATGAAAAAGTGTCTGCCTTCAACTTTTTTCAATGCACAAGAACACTACCTCATACACCAAGTTGAGGAGATTGAATTGTGTGGACCCATACACACTCGGTCAATGTGGATGGTTGAGAGGCACCTGAAATTTTTTAAGGCTTTGGTTTGGAAAAGAGCACGTCCTGAGGGTTCTATGGTGGAGGGATATATGGTATACCAGACTATGGTGTACATTACTGAATATCTTCGTAAGCTTGCAACAAAGATCCATATAGATCACATTTGAGATGTCAATACTATTAGAAAATTTGAAGGGGGGTACTTGGTGGGGAAAGGTAGAATGAGGAAAGTGAGAGGTAATAAATTATAAGATGTTATTGTAGCTGTTAATTAATTCTAAATCTTCAAAATTAATCAGTTGTAAGTCATCTATTTATTTTTGTACATCTTCTCGAGAGTAGGACGCAATACATTTGTATATTGCAAACAATCAAGATTGGATGACGGTATGGATTGAACAATGTTATCATTTAGGTCACACATTAACATGGGAAGCTATCTTTATTGGTTAATGAAGCTCATCATAATGGAGATCCAAGTGTTATGCAAAGGGAAATAGATTTAGCACATGGTTTAAGAGATTTTCAGGTACGTATAAATTTTTTAATCACCCGTACGTTTCTGAACTCCCGATGCAATAATTTATACATGTTTGACATATTTTTGAAGGTCAAACACCACAAGGCTATATTTTGAAATGGTCATAAATTTTGCATCAAAAATTTGGATGACACAAAGAAAACTTGTGATTCTGGGATAACTACAGTCTTTCAGGTGACTAATATTTGATCTATAAATGACTTACATCCTCGAGAGTCTAAAAATTGATACTATGGCATTTTGGATGATATACTTGAGTGTGACTTTAATTTCTTTAGATTAGTTCTCTTCATCGTCAGATGGTATAGGCTACAACTTAATCAAAATGATCATGATAAAACTATTATTAAACATGACAATAGATTTCCAATGATTAATACAAGGTGGTTTGAGCCAATTGGGGATGAGCCCTATGTACTTCCAAGACAATGTGAGCGGGTATTTTACTCAGAGGTTCCACATAAATTGGGTTGGTCATTTTTTGTTAGACATGATCCAAGAGAAAGTACGATGAGGTATAATGCGATAGAAGAAGAAGATTGCATGAACAACTAGACAATGATGTAGATGATGATCATGAAAAATAGTTAGTCGATGATGTTCTTGACAAATTTTCTTGAAGAAGAAGAAGATGATGACGATGATGATGATGCTACTGATGATGATGATGATGATGATGATGATGATGATGGTGATGGTGATGATGAAGATAATGAAGATGATGAAAATGACGGTGGTGGTGATGATTTTGACAACAATGATGGTCATGGTGATGAGTTAGATGAAGAAGAAGATGAATGACATGAATAAAATGTACAGTTACGTGATCACTGCTTAATCTATTTAATATTGATTTCTTGATAGAAATGTGTAGTTATGCGACCAATGCTTAATCTAATTAATTCGTGATGTACCTTTTAATGCTTTTATTTCATATGGGATGTTTATGATTTTTAATGTACTTATTATGTGTTTTTTAGTATATGTATCATGAATTTTTTAGCTAACATAAGATAATTGAATTACATATTTAGGTACCCAAACCCCTTTCATGAGCATCCCACATAGTTTCATGGATCAACAGGTATAAGTCAATACACCCTATAGAGATTAATGTATTTCAAAATTTGCAAAATATCTTGCATTACTTTCTATCTCTCTCATTTGATGGAGTGCAGGTAGCAGGAAATAGGTATTTGTCAGATGCATCTTCCTCAAGCAAAGGAAATATAGGAATGGAAGAATAAAGTGAGTCATGTAGTATGTCTGAATTAGGAAGATCAATTAGAGGTCAAAAGACTAGAAGGAAATTCAATAAATGCATGAAATTTTTCCTTGCTCAAGGGGGGTCATGTTCTTATGATGATGAGAGAAAAAGCGACATCGAGGTGCCCTCTAGGTACCAATATCTATAGAAATAATGGGTCCCTAAGGAACATCCTCCAATAAATACTAATTTTAGTGTTAACGGAAAGATATATCACATTTCACCATCGTCAGTACATGGTTTGGGCCTATTTTCCATGGATGGCATAAAGGTCTTTTACAACAAAGTTGTCTAATTGATGGAGTATGTTGGACCTTGTTACGATTACAAAAGTTGGATGCAAATTATTTAATATAAAAAAAGTATGCGTAGGTATGCATCTCAGAAAATTATATTAAAAAAAAAAGACAATGAGCAAAGTAAAAGAGTGGCTATATACATTAACGGAAGACCAAAAGCATCAGGGAATATTGTAGGTTTTATAAATAGCATGCAACCTCTGTCAACTGTTAATATGATTTAGAACAACAGAGAGGGGGGTGAATCAATTGTTCTTAGGTCCTGATGTATAAAACAATCTCAAAATTTTATCCTTAAATCAGATCCAATAACCAAAACAAACTCGGTCATCACCGATTCAATAATAGAAAAATCTAACAATGCAGTCCACTACCCAGCTATAACTTAACTTGTAAAACATAGTAATGTTCAAACCAAAATATTCACACAAGTATTAACACCAGGATTTATAGTGGAAACCCAATTTGGGAAAAGCCACTTTGTAACATGCTACTATTATTTTCACTCTTCTGAAGTGAGCTCAGTAAAAAGCCAACCCCGTCAAAGGTTACAATACACACTGTCAGGTGTGACCTAGTTAAAGGATTTCAATCACCTTGTTAAAAGTGACCCTAGTCATAGGACTTACATACACTCCATTAGAATGCAACCTTGTTCAAAGGATTTGACATATGACTGTTAGGTCAACCTCTATTAAAAAGATTTTGACTATTACAATGGTTAGAAAGTAGCAACAGTATTATTTGAAAAATATACAACTCACTTTGCAAATATTAGATCCGATTTCGTACACTAATGCTAGTTTACTGACTTTGAAACTTTTCCATTTCCATCTTTGATCTGCTCAAAACTTTTCTTCAAGCAATCACCACAATTCTCCTTCATCCTTTTCTGCTTATTCAGTAAATAAAACTTTCTTCTTCCAGCATTCTCTATTCTCCATGTACATACATATCAAAATGTTTAGGTTCCCTTATATTTTCCTCAATTAGGTTAACTCATCTTTTTCTGCTCAATCTTAATCGTAGATCTTAGAGTTAGGTCAGATTCATTGAATCTACCAGCTTCATGTTCTTCGGCTCCGTATCTCAAATCTCTTAAAGATTTACAATAAAATGTTTTACAATGCATTTAATGCTTCCAAACAATCAATAAATAAAGTCAACACATTTTACATAATCCAAGAATTCAACAATGTCAGCTCCAAAATTAAATTCTCTTCAAATATAAAATTGTTGATGCTCAGTCAATACTATGATTGTTAACTCGGTCTTCATGTAGAAAGCTCGATCATTACTAAAATTGTTTCCTCAGCTTACACTATCTTCCTCAGTAATTTACTAATGCTTGGTCAACACTAGAATTTTTCTCGGCATATACTAACTCAGTCGACACTAACATCACTCAACTTAAACATGATTTTTCCATTCTTTGCTCGGTTAAGCCTACCAGTTTAGTCTTTAATCTTAATAAGATAAACAATACATTATCTCATCATTGTGCAACATAGGCAAGTACACTTTGTAGTATCAAGATAACTCAACCTTTCCCTTAGGTTCTATTGATACCAACCTTGCCTAGAGCCTTAGCAACACTCAAATAGATATATTACTTTCCTAAGTAGCAACAGTCTTACCTATTAAGGTTTGACATCAATGACAATACAACAATTGTTTCAATTGCAGTTTCCAACAATCTCCCTCTTTGGAATTGAAGGAAACACCATATGATATCACTTGAATAACACATGGATTAACAATCTAAAAACTTATCTGTCCATCAGAAAATTATTTTATAACATCCTTAGCTTCATTCTAATTTAGAATCCTATAAGCCTCACTTCTGTAACCATCAAAAGTATTTAGATCTCCCTCTATCCTGATTCTTAATTTCAGTTGATCAGCCTTATCTTTAGTTTCATCAGTTCATCTCCCATTAGTTCATCAGTTCATTTTCCTCTTACTTTTCAGTATCATGTGTTATCATATCAGTTCATCTCTCTCTTTGACAAAAATGCCAAAGTAGCAACTAAAACATACATCCATCAGATGTAGATAGTATCTATCTAGCTCAGTGTTTCTCCCTATGTCATCTTGCTTATGACTGATTCCTTATCTTTGTTTCTCTTCACAACTCTAGGCCAGCCCTAAAGTGTGACAATCTTCTGCATCAATTTGTTAAATTTTCTGTTGTAGCACATTTGATGCAGTGCTCCTAGCTTGTCTAGGTAGCCTCAGTTAGGGGGTAAGAACCCATAATTGACTTCTCAAATACTCATGAGCTTCTCTAGGTAAAGCTTTAGTGAATATGTCTGCAAATTGGTCTTTTGTATTCACATATTCCATTCAGACTTCTTTATCTTGTACTAATTCTCTCAAGTAGTGATACTTGATTGCAATGTGCTTGGTCTTAGTGTGCATCACTGGATTCTTAGAAATATTGATAGCACTTGTGTTATCACAGAAAATAACAACAGGTTCAGTGATTTCTTCTTTCATACCTATCAACAATTGTTTTATCCATACCAAGTTTGAATAGTTTACTGCAACAACAACATACTCGGCCTTGGTAGTAGATTGGGAAATGCAATTTTATTTCTTGCCTGTACAACAAACTAATCTCTATCCAAGAAAGAAAGCTCCACCACTAGTACTCTTTCTATCATCTATATTTCCTTCCCAATTAGCATCTGTATAAACTCAAAGTTCAAATTTTTCATCCTTCTTATAATAAAGACCATAGTTAGCAGTTCCTTTCAAGTATCTCATAATTATTTTCACGGCCATCATATGTGTTTCCTTAGGATTGGCAGAGAATCTTGCCACAATCCCAATAGTTAATGCAATATCTAGTCTGCTATGTATAACATACTGCAATTTTCCAATCATGGATCTGTATAGAGTCTGATTTACTTCTGCAAAATCATCATTCTTAGATAACTTTTGTCCAGTGACCATGGGAGTTCCTACTGGTTTAGCATCTTCCATCCCAAATTTTTTTAGTATTTCATTAACATACTTAGACTATGTAATGAAAATTCCATTCTTCCTCTGATATACTTGTAAACCAACAAATAATTTGATCTCACCAAACATACTCATTTCAAATTTAGTTTGCATTTCATTTGAAAAACTTTTACATAATGCATCTTATCCACCAAAAATAATGTCATCCACAAAGATTTTTTCCAACAAGATACCTTTACCTTCTTCATCCTTCATGTATAGATTGCTTGTGTCATTTGTTCTTGAAAATCCAATATGTATCAAGTAGTTGTGCAACCTCTCATACCATGCTCTGGGAGCTTGCTTCAATCCATATAATGCTTTGTTTAGTTTGCACACCATGTGTCTTTTATTTGGATCAATAAAACCTTTTAGTTGTTCTATGTAAACTTCATCTTCTAGTATACCATTCAAAAATATAGACTTGACATCCATTTGATATACCTTGAAATATTTATAAGCAGCATATGCAAGAAAAGTTCTTACTCCTTCCAATCTAGCTACAGGGGAAAATGTCTCCCCATAATCTATTCCTTCTTCTTGTACATAGCCTTTGCATACCAGCCTAGCTTTGTTCCTAGTGATTTCACCATTTTCATTCATCTTATTCTGAAACACCCACTTTGTTCCTATAACATTTTTGTTTTCAGGTCTCAGCACTAGAGTCCAAGTATCATTCTTCTCAATCTGGTCAATTTCTTCATTCATTGCTTGTATCCAGTCTTCATTCTCCAATGCTTCTCTAGTTGTCTTCAGTTCAAATTCACATAGTAGACATGTTGGATTCTTAGTCTTACTTCTGGTCTAGATTCTAGTATCTTTGTCTCCAATTATCTGTTTAGGCTTATGATGTCTTCTTACATATTTTGTAAAAATAGGTTCAACTATTCTCTCCTTTATTTCATCATGTTCCTCAACAAGATTGTCAAATTCAACTTCAAAATGCTTAGCAACCTCTTCCTCATACTCGACAACATTTTCTTGTAGCTCAGCATGTTCTTGTTCTTTCTCAGCACTGTTTTCCTAATGCTCGACAGCTTCTATCTGTTCCTCAACATTGCTTAACCAAGACTCGACATCAAGTGCAAGTCTATTACTTTCCTCTTCTTCTTCTTCAATGTACACAAAAGATCTATAATCTTCTGGTTCTCTTTTGCTATCAGCTTCATTTCTTTTTGCATACTCATCAATTTTGACATTTATAATTTCCACAATTTTTTTAGTGTTAGAGTTCAAACACTTATAAGCTTTACTTTTTGTGGAGTACCCTAGGAATATGCCTTCATCACTCTTAGCATCAAACTTTCCATTCCTAGTGTCTTTTAATATATAGCACTTACTTCCAAAGATTCTAAAGTAGTTAACACTCAGTGCATGCCCATGCCATAGTTCATAGGGTGTCAGATTTGTACCTTTCTTGATCTGTACCCAGTTAAGAGTGTAAACAACAGTGCTTATAACTTCTTTCCAATATTTTTGTGCCACATTATTTTCAATCATCAATGTCCTTGCACAATCCAAGATAGATCTATTTCTCCTTTCTGCTATACCATTTTGTGGAGGTGTTCTAGGTGCAGACATGTGTCTTTTAATTACTCTATCATTGCAAAATAGATTAAATTCATTTGATGTAAATTCTCCACCTCACTTAGATCTAAGATATTTTAAGTTCCTACCTGTCTCCTTTTCAACCTTAGCCAAATACCACTTAAAGAATTGAAAAGCTTCAGATTTTTCTTTTAGAAACATCACATGCATCATCCTAGTATGATCATCAACAAATAAGATAAAGTATCTAGCACCACACTAACTTTGTACACCCATAGGTCCACAAAGGTCAGTATGAACCAAATCTAAAATATTTTCAAAAGTAAAGGATTTTCTCTTGAAACTTGACTTTGTCATTTTTCTTAACTAGCATTCCTTGCACATCACATTCTCAGGTTTCTTTAATCTAGGTAGACCTCTTACCTTTTTCTTCTTACTTATCTCTACCAGATTGTCAAAGTTAACATGAAATATCCTTTTATGCCATAACCAAATATCATCAAGTTGTGCAATTAAACATGTTTCTTCAGATAGGTCAAGATAGAACAAATTACCTCTAGTTTGATCACCACTTTCAATCAGTTCTCCAGTAGCATCAAATATTTTAGCTTGCTTACGATGAAATTCCACTCAGTAACTAGTTTTGTTAAGCTGAGAAACACTTTACAAATTATAATTAAGACCTTTAACCCAATATGCATTTTCACAAGATATCTTTTCAGTCAGTTTAATCAAACCTTTTCCTCTAATAGGACATGGTGCATCATTACCAAATTTTACACTTTTACCTCTGTAATGATGTAGGGTCTCAAACTTATTTTTATCACCAGTCATGTGGTGTGAACAACCACTGTCAATAATCTATTTATCATTCTTGTTCACATAGGATATCAATGCAGTTTTCTCATCCTCATCAGTTTCATCTTTCATTGCCACATAGACTACCTCAATTTCAAAATCATCACTATCAATGTCAATCTCTTTTTCAGCAATGTAACAAGATTTCTTACCTTTTCCTTTGTAATCTTTGTTCCATCAGTAGCTTCTGTCATCTTTTCTATCTTTGTGTTTGCTTTTCCTTTCATCATCTTTATCCTTACTATCAGGACATCTAGAAACTATATGACCAACTTTATTACATGCAAAACATATAATAGGGAGTTTACCTTTATACTTTCCTTTTCCCCTTCTCAGTCTTCTAGCCATAAGAGCTTCTAGATCTTCTAGGTCTTCATCAGAAGTGTAACTATCACTTTCACTTTCACTTTCACTTTTCCATCTTTCTTTTTCTTTCTTTGGCTTGTTCAAAACTAGCTATGACTTAAAAGCATATTCAACATTTCCAATGCTTCCAACAGTGAAATTATCATAGTTAGAGAGTTCAAAACTAGTCAGCTTACCAACCAAACTTTCCAAAGTAAGAACATTAGCAGAGTTACATCTAGATTCCTGAATAGATGAGATCTTAATAGCATATATAGGATGCAGGGTTCTTATTACTTTACCAATTATAGTTTCATCATCAATAGCCCCATTTGCTCCTCTAATAGCATTCACAACTTCTTTTATTATACCACAATATTGTGCAATGTTTTCACCTTCTTGCATTCTCATTTCATCAAACTTACCTCTAAGACTCTCGGCCTTTGCTTTCAGCACATTCAAGTCACCACCATAGATCCTTGAAAGAGTGTCCCACATATCCTTAGTAGTTGTACAGTCCTTAATGTCCTTAAATTCTAGATAGCTTAGGGAAGATGCAATTTCCAACATTTCCTGATTATGTTCTTGCTTAGCTCTCATTTCTTCAGCAGTCAAAGGTGTGATAGGTGAGACATAATTGTTCTCAATGTAGTAATTTGCAGAGTCACCAATATTGGCCAGATGCATGTTCATCAAGCTTTTCCATGTGGGGAAGTTTTTCTTGTTCAACTTCAGTACCTCCTTCTTATACATCCTAATCATTTGCTTCAAGCCCTTTTAAACTTGATTTCTGTCAACACTAATAATAAGTAACAAAGCTTTGATACCAATTGTTAATATAATTTAGAACAGAGAGGGGGGTGAATCAGTTGTTCTCAGGTCCTAATGTATAAAACAATCTCAAAAACTTATCCTTAAATTAGATCCAAAACCAAAACAAACTTGATCATCACTGATTCAATAATAGAAACATCTAACAATATAGTCCACTACCTAGTTGTAACTTAACTTGTAAAATATAGTAATGTTCAAACCAAAACATTCACACAAGTATTAACACCAGGATTTATAGTGGAAACCCAATTTGGGAAAAACCACTTTGTAACATGCTACTATTATTTTCACTCTTCTGAAGTAAGCTCGGTAAAAAGCCAACCCTGTCAAAGGTTATAATACACACTGTCAAGTGTGACCTATTTAAAGGATTTTAATCACCATGATAAAAATGAGCCTAGTCATAGGACTTACATACGCTCCATTAGAATGCAACCTTGTTCAAAGTATTTAATATATGACTGTTAGGTCAACCTCTGTTAAAAAGATTTTGATTGTTACAATGGTTAGAAAGTAGCAGTAGTATTATCTAAAAAATATACAACTCACTTTGCAAATATCAGATCTGATTCTGTACACTAATGCTAGTTTACTGACTTTGAAAATTTACCATTTCCATCTCTAATTTGCTTGGAACTTTTCTTCAAGCAATCACCATAATTCTCCTTCAGCCTCTTCTTCTTATTCAGTCAATAAAACTTTCTTCTTCCAGCATTCTCTATTCTCCATGTACATACATATCAAAATGTTTAGGTTCCCTTATATTTTCCTCAATTAGGTTAACTCATCTTTTTTTTCTCAATCTTAATCATAGATCTTAGGGTTAGGTCAAATTCATTCAATCTACTCGCTTTATGTTCTTCAGCTCCTTATCTCAAATCTCTTAAAGATTTACAATAAAATATTTTACAATTCATTTAATGCTTCCAAATAATCAATAAATAAAGTCAACACATTTTACATAATCCAAGAATTCAACAATGTCAGCTCCAAAATTAAATTCTCTTCAAATATAAAATTGCTGATGCTCGGTCTTCATGTAGAAAGCTCGGTCAATACTAAAACTATTTCCTCGGCTTACACTATCTTCCTTGGCAATTTACTGATGCTCAGTCGATACTAGAATTTTTCTCGGTATATACTAACTCAATAGACACTAACATCACTTGGCTTAAACATGATTTTTCCATTCTTTGCTTGGTTAAGCCTACTAGTTTAGTCTTCAGTCTTACTAAGATAAACAATACATTATCTCATCACTGTGCAACATAGTCAAGTACACTTTGTAGTATCAAGATAACTTAACCTTTCCCTTAGTTGCTATTGTTACCAACCTTGCCTAGCCCCTTAGCGACACTCAAATAGATATAGTACTTTCCTAAGTAGCAACAGTCTTACCTATTTAGGTTTGACATTAATGAAAATACAAAAATTGTTTCAATTGCATTTTTCAACATCAACTATTAAGCAACTCAATTGCATATTTGAGGCGCGCGAGGGAAATCATGTATTTGTATGTGGGATAAAATCAATAAGTGTAGGGGAAGAGCTTTTTATTGATTAAAATTTGAATCACATAGATACAAACAATGTCACTATCATGGGAGTGCAAGTACATACTATGTACTATTAAATAATTGATTTTTTTTTCTAGCTACATTTAGAGAGTCTCCTCACCATCCACCTCAACTACATCATCATCTTCTAATGAAATTTATTAATCTAGTCCTTTCTACTTATTGGTTAACTTTAAATAATAACACAATGCCACAATATGGAACAACCACGTAGAGGGGACAATGATGATCCTACATACACTTCTTCCCAATAGGTAAACCTCTTTGTTATTGTACTAAAAATTAGATAGAAGTAAAATGTTAAATAGTGTTTTTTTATTATATTCTTTTCATCACTATTTCAGATTAATTCTAATAGTGTTAGTAATATTGTTGTCACAGATAGGTGGTCAACAAAGAAAGGGAAAGGAAGCCATAGTCCCTGAAGAGGAGTCCTTTGATGTGGACCTAGTTGTTGATTTCATTACTTGTGATGACCTGACCTCTACAATAAAAAAGTGTCTCCACAAAATTGGAAAAAGAGTGGCTAAATTGGCATCTATATTTCCTCTGACTCCTGAGTCACAAAAGAGGGAAACTAAATTGATGCATCTATCTCAAAATTATAGAGTAAGTATTAATATAATTTTTAATTATAGAAAAATTTCAATAATATTTTTTATGTTATACTAGTCTTTTATGTCATTAAAAAATAAGTGGATGTGTTGCTTTTGCAGCTTTACACTTATAACATATTGACACTTACACCATGAATAACACAAATGATTAAACAAAAAAAGGACCAACTGAGCCATCTTGTGGTTAGTCTATATCACATTGAGAAAAAATGTCAAGAATTGAGGATCAAAACAAGAAAAGAATGATTGCGAAGCTTACATAGGTAAAAAAAAATTTAACTCTAGAAATTATTCAATCTGGCCAATTCACCTAAACTAGAACTCAATGAATTCGGGATACACCAAATAGAAGAAAATTTTCTTCAAGACCATGAATGATCAACAACATTCCATGATTATATTGAAAAGATTTTACATCAGAAAACAAAACACTAATCAATATTATCATTAAGCCATAAAATATGTCTTTAAAGTTTAGAAGCATCACAAAAACTTTCAAGAAACATAGTACTATCCAAAACAAATACCCTCCTCATGGTTTGTATCTACTAACAATACTTCTACCAAAAAAATTCACAAATTTTTTAATATTCCCTATCCTATTCTTGACTTTGAATAGTTCTCCTTAAGAAACTTCCCCTATACACCTAGAACACAAGAAACTAATCTTCTCTAATAAGCCTCTCCAACTAGTTTACAACCTCCATGTAACTGGTAATAGTTAGTTATTAAGTGTTTGGCTTAGTTTGGAATTGGCCTTCTCTCGTTGGTGCTTTACAATGCTTCTAATGATTATGATGATGTTGATGTTGATGTCTATAATTTATTTCACTTATTGATGCTTTCCTAGATTGAATTTTGAATTGCCAGGCTAGAGAACACTTTCAAAGTTTAGGGTTTGTTCTACATGATACTCTTAGTTACAGCTCAAATGCAACTCAATATATTTTTGATGCTGGGAAACCCACTGTAGAAAGTCATCCATAGGTGGAATTTAATGTTGTGAATCTTGGCATTGCTAATGTTATTACTTTTCCTCACATTTCATATTTGTGAAAATGTTTCTAGGCACTATCTTCTTTTTCAATTCCTATATTTGCATCTTTTTAGATCATTAACATAAGCATTACATGTCTTTGTTCAGAGCCTATTCTAACACTATATTATATCTTATTCTAATTGAGATTTTTAATTGGGAAAAAATGTGTTTAATAAAATAGAAGTGGTCTCAATAGCATAGAGATATAAAAAGAAAATAAATTTAGATTTTAGCCCAATAATTGTGGAATATAGTTTTTGTCATGTTTCTATACACATTGTTGATTTCATTGTGTTGCACAATGCATATTGCATGGTGCATGAATAATGACTAGATGTGAATAGTTTTTAAATTTTCAATTATAATCTACTTTGTACAAAGTCAACCTACAAACTAAGTACAAACTTCTAAGAAATTTGACGTATCCAATGACTCTTGTTGCTATGAAGATAGCTACAAGATGTTGGAGAGCTTGATGATGAAGCTCTTGGGTCAAAGTATCTCTTAAGTCTTTCAGATAGATCACTATCCTTTGAGTGCAAGTGCTAGTATTAATTAGGTTTAACCTTTCATTTTATAGAAAGCTTACTTTCTTTACAAATGAGTTAGAATGCTTCTATGTTCTTGTCACTAGGATTAAAAGGTCTTACTACAATCTTCTTTAGCATCTTATAATAACATGTGAAACTGATAAAGGTGTTATCTGCATTTAATCTGCCAATTACTAATAGATTAAGCACATTATTACTATGCTTAATGTTCCATTTAAATGTATTTAACACAAAAAAAAAATTTACAAAACTGAACCAATGACATGTTTATAAAAAAGTTCTAATACAACTCCTAATAATTCTTAAACATACTTTATCTGATATGATGAATTCTTAAATAATTAAGGTTGGATTAGACATAGTTATCACATAGTTTTTTGTGTGGTACAAGGAAGATTTGGCTAGGCCAAATATTCCTTTGTGCTAGCATTCTATAGAATTAGACCTTTATTAACAATTCATCATATTAGATAAAGTATGTTTAAGAATTGTTGGGATTGGTCCTTTGGTGTGTATTAAATAGAATAGAATTTTCAACATATTATTATCATTATATTTCTTTTTTGTAAACATGCCATTGGTTCAGTTTGGTAAATTTTTTTTTGTGTTAAATGCATTTTTCCAAACCAATTGTTAAACAAGAAAGAATTAGCAATGAGGAGGGGTGTCCTTCTGAGTAGATTGATGAAGGTCGTGCATATCAAAAACCAATTCATAAGGTACCAATCATATTTTATATTTGCTTATATTTTTGGATTGGTAAATCTCCTTAGTTTCATGTCCTTTCTTTTGATTAATATGGATGAGATATATATCTTACATTTAACATTCAACTTCTTTACATTTTAGAACATGTAGTGTGTTTCCTGAAGATTTTACCAAATTATATTTTAACATAAACTGAAAACACCAAACTGATTTATTTCTCTTTCAACTTGACAAAATATTTGCATTTGACAAGTAACTACAAGAAACTGAATGATAAATCCACATACCTGTATCTTTGTAAAATACCCTGAACATAAAAAAGATGGCTAAGTGGCTACCACCATAATTTTTATCTACTGAATATGGGAAAACAAAAAGGCACAAAAAAGAATCATGTTTTTTTGTAGCTCAATATATTGAAAACCCTAGTGAAAACCCAACTAAAATTCTATCAAAGTTGCACTCAAAATAAAAATCATGGCAGCAGCCACTTAGGAATCAAAATAAAGAAAATAAATCAAAATCATTCTTTGTCCTATTTCCTTTTAACAAAGTCTCAACTATCAATGATACAATACATTTGATGCCCTAATCTATCAATACAAATGGCGCCTAGCGAGAAGCTCATGGGTTGACCATTTGATAACCACAATCAAAATTTCAAAATAGTGAATCGATATCCTTGAGCACAAGCACCAATAACATCAAATAATGGAGATAAATCATGGGCTAGTACATGACACTAGTAGAATAAGGTCATTTTAGAGATCATCTTAGCAATATAAAATGGCCATGCCAGTAATATCAACAAATGTGAACCCAAACATTTCAAAATAGTGAATGTTAAATGTAACATATATATATATATATATATATATATATATATATATATATATATATATATAGATATACATATACATATATACATATATATATACATATACATATACATATATACATATACATACATATACATATACATATATACATATACATATACATATACATATATACATATATATATATATACATATATATATAGATATATACATATATATATGTATACATATATATGTATATGTATATATGTATATGTATATATGTGTATATATATATATATATATATATGTATATATATATATATATATATATATATATATGTATATATCTATATATATATGTATATGTATATGTATATATATATGTATATGTATATGTATATATATATATATATATGTATATGTATATACATATATATATGATGCAGGAGCATCCTGGGTGTAAGAGCAATCTTGCATCACCCAAAAATATTTATGTTTTTATATTCAATAAGGGTTATTTTGTGCAGAGCTGCTATTTATGGAAAGTTACTATTTTTGGTAATTTTCGTATGTGCTCAGAATGATCTGATTTCTTTCTTGGAGGTTCATTTTGGTCATATAAGTCTGCCAGTAAAGTTTTATTGCTAGATCAAGTGTATATTGGAAGATATTAAAGATTTTCGGTATTGGCAGCAGGGTACAGAAACTTTGAACTCAGTTTTGAAGGCTTTAGAGGCCCCGGATGAGGTTAAAAATTTGGGGGACGAGCGCTTGCGCTAGTCAAGCCTGTAGAGCACTTCGTGGCGTTTCTGAAATGGGGTTATAATAGCCGATCGGGTCAACTGGTGATGACTTATGGTCTTCGGAAGTTGGGCCACCTGAAATGGCGAAAAATAATTTTCTTCAAAATTTCTGTTCGGGTTTCAAAGGTTATCTTGAGCCAACTATGATGTAATGAAATGTAAAATAAATTAATTCTAAGTTTGATCGGCCTTATTGGCTAAAATTCTGGAACCTTCCCAGGCGGTGAAAAATTGCCTATATAAGGAAGGCTGTATTATTGTCTTAGGCAGTTCAGAATAGTTCTGGGTAGTAGATCTAGGTAATAGCTCGAGGCTTTGTCCTACAGAATATTGTAAGGGAATGCCCATGTGGCTTTGCATATTGTAATTCTGAAAGTTTGTAATTCCACATTTGTGGAGATAATAAGAAGCCAATTTTCTATTGTTGCATATTGTTGTGGTTTCTCCGTTTCTGTTATGTGTTTGTGGTATTAAGAGGAGCACCCTTCATCAAGTGGTATCAGAGTGGGAGTTCTTGAGTGTGTAAATAGATCGCCGACTGTGAGGCAGTTTGCACCAGGACCGTGGTTAGGGTTTCAGTGCGCATCGTGAAAATGCCTCCACGAAGAGAACGTGGTGGAAGACCTGGTGCTGTGACACCTGAGGTTAGAGAGCTACAGAGACAAGTGCGAGCATTACAAGAAGAGATTCACAGAAGAATGAATCTTAATGTCAGAGACGAAAGCGAGGATGAAGCCGAAGAAGAATATCAAGAAGGAGAAGTTGAAATTGTGAACCAGGAGGAAGAAAGACTTTTTCGGGCGATTTCCAAGATTGGGAAAAGACCTAAGATTGAGGTTCCTACATTTTCTGGAAATCTTAACCCAGATGAATTGATCGACTGGATCAATGAATGTGAAGAATATTTTGAGTATGAAGATGTTGAGGATCCTGATAGGGTCAAATTTGTGAAGGCCAGACTAAAAGGTCATGCGAAGATATGGTGGCAAGAGACTCAGTTGGAGTGATATAGAAGGGGAAAGGAGAAAATCACGAGATGGGATCGGATGGTGGATAAATTGAAGCGACAGTTCATTCCTGTTGATTATGAGCTTGACCTACTGAAGAAAATGCAGAATTTGAAGCAAGCAGGAAGATCTGTTCAGGAGTATACAGAGGAGTTCTATCGACTTCTCATCAAAACAGGCCATGCAGAAGCTGATAAGGAGAAAGTTGCCCGATACCTTAATGGGTTAAGGCCAAGCATTCAGGAGGAGCTGAATCTGGTTTGAATGAATAGTATTGAAGAGGCATACCAGTTTGCCCTAAAAGTAGAGGAAAAGCTGAACAAGAAGTTTGAGAGCAGACAAAATGGAAGAGGTCGCGGTGGACGATCTGGTGGACGGTCATATGGTGGCCAAAATGAGGATCTGAAAAAGAAGGATGAGGCCAGTAGTAGTCAGAATCAGCGAGGAAATAATTCCAATCGCTTCCAGGATCAGAATAATAGAGATCAGAGAGGAAGAGGAAGAGGACAAGGATCTGGAAGAGGTGGCTTCCGTGGAACATGTTTTCACTATGGAGAAGAAGGTCATAGGGCATTTGAATGTCCTCAGCACCAAGGCAGAACAGACAGGAGAAATGAAGGCCAGGCCAGAGTTGCACATGTAGATGAAGATGCCAGATCATCAAATTCTGAAGATGCTGAAAGAGGAGAAACGTTGATTAACAGAAGAGTCCTGTTGAGTGGTGAGAATGAACCTGAACAAAGGAGGAGCCTATTTCGCACTAGATGCAAGTGTGAGGGTAAATGTTGTGATGTGATTATCGATAGTGGAAGCACTGACAATTTGGTGTCAGAAGAGATGGTGACAAAATTGAAGCTCAAGAGATAGAAACACCCACATCCATATCGGATTGCCTGGGTGCAGGATGACCACAAGGTCATGGTCAGTGAACAGTGCCTAGTAAAGTTCAAGATTGGCAGATACCAAGATGAGGTATTGTGTGATATCATATCTATGGATGCATGTCATATGTTGTTGGGTAGACCATGGCAGTTTGACAGATGTGCTGTACATGATGGTCATGCGAATACCTATTCCCTGACAAAGGATGGAGTGCGACATAAGCTAAAACCATTGAAGGAGACTAAAGAAAAGGTATGTGGTAATGCAAGGATAACTTTTTTTGATGGAAGAAATTTCCTAGATGGTATGAGGCATGAGCATGTATGTTTTGCTTTAATTCTAAAAGCCGGTAAAGAGGAAGTAGAAGATGTTCCTATAGAAATTGCAGATTTGTTGAATGAGTTTCAGGATATTGTATCTGATAACGTGCCTGATGAATTACCACCAGTCAGGAAGATCAGTCATCAGATGGATTTGATCCCAGGAGCGAGTTTGCCAAATAAGGTAGCACATAGAATGACACCTACAGAAAGTGAGGAGTTGAACAGACAAGTACATGAGTTGTTACAGAAAGGATTGATCTGTGAGAGTCTGAGTCCCTGTGTTGTACCAGCGGTATTAGCACCAAAGAAGAATGGAGAATGGAGGATGTGTACAGATTCTAGGACAATAAACAAGATCACAATCAAGTACAGGTTTCCATTGCCACGAATGGATGATATTATAGACTGTTTGAGTGGAGCTGTGTATTTTTCAAAGATAGATCTAAAAAGGGGATATCATCAGATTCGGATCAGAGAAGGAGATGAATGGAAGACTGCCTTCAAGACAAAGGAAGGACTGTATGAGTGGTTAGTCATGCCTTTTGGGCTAACCAATGCACCGAGCACTTTCATGCGGCTCATGAACGAGGTTCTGAAATTTTTTTTGGGTAAGTTTGTCATTGTTTACCTAGATGATATTTTGATCTTTAGTAAGACATTGGAGGAGCATATGATGCATATTCGTATGGTATTTGAGAAGCTGAGAGAAGAGAAATTGTTGATTAATTTGAAGAAGTGCAGTTTTGTGAAGAAAGAGTTAGTGTATTTGGGATTTGTAGTTTCAGGAGAAGGTCTAAAAATGGACCCAGAGAAGGTACAGGCTATCCTTGAATGGCTAACTCCAAGGAGTGCTACTGAGGTAAGATCTTTTCATGGTTTGGCTAGCTTTTACAGAAAGTTTATCAAAAATTTTAGTAGTATTTGTGGACCCTTGACTGAAACAATGAGAGGGGATAGAAAAGAGTTTAAGTGGACTAAAGGAGCAGAAAAGAGTTTTCAATTATTGAAACAAAAAGTTACAGAACAACCTATTTTAGCACTTCCAAATTTTAATAAGGTGTTTCAAGTAGATTGTGATGCTAGTGGTACTGCAATAGGAGCTGTTATGAGCCAAGAAGGTAAACCTGTTGCGTATTTCAGTGAGAAGTTAAATGATGCCAAGAGGAAATATTCTATTTATGATCAGGAATTTTATGCTATAGTTCAGGCATTAAAGAAGTGGAGACATTAATTGCTTCCTAAGGAGTTTGTTTTGTACACTGATCATCAAGCTTTGCAATATTTGAATAGTCAAGGAAAGTTGAATCAGAGGCATTTGAAATGGGTTGAGTTTTTGCAGAGTTATACATTTATTTTGAAACATAGGAGTGGAAAGTCTAATAGGGTTGCAGATGCTCTTAGCAGAAGGCAACTATTGCTGACAGAAATGCAGATTGAAGTAGTTGGGTTCAAGGAACTCAAGAATTTGTATCTAGAGGATCCTGATTTTGGTGAAGCTTGGAAAGCTTGTACAGAACCTGTTACTCTAGACAGGACGAAATGGTTGGATTTCATCATCCAGGATGATATGCTATTCAGAGGGAGTCAGTTGTGCATTCCACGAAGTTCTATGAGGGAGAATCTCATCAAGGAGAAGCATAGCGGAGGGTTGGCTGGACATTTTGGCCGTGATAAAACCCTTGGTTTGGTTAGTGAGAATTATTATTGGCCACAGTTGCAGCAAGATGTGAAGAAGTTTGTACAGACTTGCAGAGTATGTCAGATGGTGAAAGGAGTGAAGCAAAATACAGGGTTGTATCAGCCATTACCTGTACCAGAGAAGCCTTGGGAGGATATCAGCATGGACTTTGTTCTTGGTTTACCAAGGACACAGCGGGGACATGATTCAATTTGTGTGGTAGTTGACAGATTTTCAAAGATGGCACATTTCATTCCCTGCAAGAAGATTAATGATGTTGTTCATGTAGCAGAATTGTTTTTCAGAGAAGTAGTGAGACTTCATGGTTTGCCAAAGACCATAGTTTCAGATCGGGACACTAAGTTTGTTGGATATTTTTGGCATACATTGTGGAAGAAGTTGAAGACAGATTTGAAGTTCAGTTCATCACATCATCCACAGACTGATGGACAGACAGAGGTGGTGAATAGGAGTTTGGGAAATTTGCTGAGATGTTTGGTTGGAGATAAGCCAACGGGATGGGATTTGATTTTACCACAGGCAGAATTTGCATACAATAATTCTGTCAACAGGAGCACTGGTAAATCACCATTCCAGATTGTATATGGAAGTAGTCCAAGAAATGCATCTGAATTGAGGAAGATAGATAAAGGAGAAATAAGTAGTGTTGAAGCTGAGGATTTTGCAAACACTTGAAGAACATCCATGAGGAGGTGAGGAAGCATATTACCAAGATGAACGCACAGTATAAGGCTAAGGCAGATGAGAAAAGGAGGCATAAGGAATTTCAAGTTGGTGATGAAGTCATGGTTCATTTGTGGAAGGAGCGGTTTCCAGTTGGTACATATAATAAGCTGAAAATGAAGAAGTTTGGACCATGCAGGATATTGAAGAAACATGATTCAGGAAATGCATATGAGGTAGAATTGCCTACTGAGCTAAATATTTCACCAGTGTTTAACATTTCAGATCTGACAGAGTATCATGAAGGAGGCGTTGAAGGTGAGATCACAACAGCACAGTGGAGTATTCCAGCAACTTGTTCAGACACTAAGGAGATTGAAGATATACTAGATAGTCGTGTTGGCAGAAACACAAGGAACAGGACATATGAAGAATATCTGGTCAAGTGGAAAGGATGACCTGTTGAAGATTCATCATGGCTAACAAAGGAGGAGGTTAACCGTCTTGGTTTTCCTCTACACACCTGAGTCGTGACAGGGTCACTTCTCAAATTACCCCGGGTGTCTGATGCAGGAGCATCCTGGGTGTAAGAGCAATCTTGCATCACCCAAAAATATTTATGTTTTTATATTCAATAAGGGTTATTTTGTGCAGAGCTGCTATTTATGGAAAGTTACTATTTTTGGTAATTTTCGTATGTGCTCAGAATGATCTGATTTCTTTCTTGGAGGTTCATTTTGGTCATATAAGTCTACCAGTAAAGTTTCATTGCTAGATCAAGTGTATATTGGAAGATATTGAAGATTTTCGGTATTGGCAGGAGGGTACAGAAACTTTGAACTCAGTTTTGAAGGCTTTAGAGGCCCCGGATGAGGTCAAAAATTTGTGGGATAGGCGCTTGCGCTAGTCAAGCCTGTAGAGCGCTTCGTGGCGTTTCCAAAATGGGGTTATAATAGCCGATCGGGTCAACTGGTGATGACTTATGGTCTTCGGAAGTTGGGCCACCTGAAATGGTGAAAAATAATTTTCTTCAAAATTTCTGTTCGGGTTTCAAAGGTTATCTTGAGCCGACTATGATGTAATGAAATGTAAAATAAATTAATTCTAAGTTTGGTCGGCCTTATTGGCTAAAATTCTGGAACCTTCCCAGGCGGTGAAAAATTGCCTATATAAGGAAGGCTGTATTATTGTCTTAGGCAGTTCAGAATAGTTCTGGGTAGTAGATCTGGGTAATAGCTCGAGGCTTTTTCCTATAGAATATTGTAAGGGAATGCCCATGTGGCTTTGCATATTGTAATTCTGAAAGTTTGTAATTCCACATTTGTGGATATAATAAGAAGCCAATTTTCTGTTCTTGCATATTGTTGTGGTTTCTCCGTTTCTGTTATGTGTTTGTGGTATTAAGGGGAGCACCCTTCATCAATATATATATGTATATCTGTATATGTATATATATATATATATATATATGTGTGTGTGTGTGTGTGTGTGTGTGTGTGTATCTATATGTATATGTATATGTATATGTATATTACATTTAACATTCAACTTTTTTTTGTCAAGTTGAAAGGGCAAGAAATTAGTTTGGTGTTTTCGGTTTATGTTAAAAGTTGATTTGGTAAAATCTTCAGAAAACACACTACATGTTCTAAAATGTAAAGAAGTTGAATGTTAAATGTAAGATATATATCTCATCCATAGTAATCAAAAGAAAGGACATGAAACTAAGGAGATTTACCAATCCAAAAATATAAAATAATAAATATCATGATTGGTACCTTATGAATTAGTTTTTGAGGTGCATGATCTTCATCAATCTCCTCAGAAGAAGACCCCTCATGAAAAATGCATTTAACACAGAAAACAAATTTACAAAACTAAACCAATGACATGTTTACAACAAAGGTCTAATAGAAATCAAAACAATTCTTAAACATAATTTATTTGATATGATGAATTCTTAAACAATTAAGGTTGGAGTAGACATAGTTATCACATAGTTTTTTGTGTGGTACAAGGAAAATTTGGCTAGGTCAAATCTTCCTTCATCCTAGCAGTCTACAGAATTAGATCTTTATTAACAATTCATCATATCAGATAAACTATGTTTAAGAATTTTTTGGACTGGTCCTTTGGTGTGTATTAAGCAGAATAGAATTTTTAGTATATTATTATCATTCTATTTCTTTGTTGTAAACATGCCATTGGTTTAGTTTTTTAATTTCACTACTTTATGAGTGGATTGTGCAGGAACAATTAATATTAAACAATGAGAAACTCCTCAACACATCTTGGAAATCATTGAATTCAATCATAAATGAAACCTAACACCAACAATATTACTTCCATTCACTTGTACCAAGAATAAAGTATTTAATCCATTCAACATTACATATAATCATTAGATAGTTACATTTCCTAACTATGTAGAGGAATAGTCATGACCAAAATGATCAAAAGTACTTTCACCCTTGCACAAGCTATTCCAAACTTCAAGTAAAATGAGCAATATGCTATATCAAATCATTCATATTCATAGTAAACATTCAAAGGATCATTTTGTCAATGAACCCTCTGACAGTACCCCTGCGACAAAAAAAGGAAACCTCAAAAAAGAGAAAGGAAACTTAGTAAAACCAGTGATGTTTGTGAGATTACAGTCATGATAAGTGCCTCTCAAACCTCTCCAAACATGTAATATTGTCTTTAAATACTTTATTGATCTCTTCTAAACATTAACCAAATCAAACCTACATTTTAATCTACACACAATAACCCAAAATGAAGGGTTTTGTATCCTTTAATGAATCTTAGTCACTGGTAATGCATGGACAGTCAAACTAGTAGTCTCGAAAGCATTCAATAAGTGAATATGAATGTTTGAAAACTTTCCTCTCAACTTCCCCAACCACTCCTAATTAGTTATAGGGATTAATTGAGTGTTTAGACACTAAAAATTCTCATGCAACTCCCAAAATTTCACATACAAAATAAAATTAAATACAGTATGCCAAAGGACCAGTCCCAACAATTCTTAAACATACTTTATCTAATATGATGAATTGTTAATAAATGTCTAATATACAATTGTCGTGCTAGTAATATCAACAAATATGAATCCAAAAATTTCAAAATAGTGAATCGATATCCTTGAGCACAAGCACCAATAACATCAAATAATGGAGATAAAGCATGGGCTAGGGCATGACACCAGTAGAATGTGGTCATTTTAGTGAGCATTCATGATCAAATAAAATGCAATGCATTTGAAATTTGTAGTTGAATATGATGCCAGAGGCTCGAAAGACATTGCCCGTTAAAGATACCAATCAAAGATGAAGCAATCACATACCTTCTCTCATGCTCAGCTTTCACAAAGGAAGATTTGATAACCAAATCTTCCTTGTACCACACAAAGAACATGCCATTGGCTCAGTTTTGTAAATTTTCTTTTTGTGTTAAATGCATTTAAATGGAACATTAAGCATAGTAATAATATGTGTAATCTATTAGTAATTGGCAGATTAAATGCAGATAACACCTTTATTAGTTTAGCATTTTATTATAAGATACTAAAGAAGACCTGCTATTTGTTAGACAAATCTTCAAATTAAAACACACCTAGAAGTCTATAGAATTAGACAAAGCTACAGATACAGGTCTAATTTGTAGACTCCTAGGTCAAATCTTCCTTCGTGCTAGTAGTCTACACAATGCATTTAACACAAAAAAAATTTACAAAACTGAACCAATGACATGTTTACAACAAAGAAATAGAATGATAAGAATATTCTAAAAATTCTATTTTATTTAAGACACGCCAAAGGACTAGTCCCACTAATTCTTAAACATCCTTTATCTGATATGCTAAATTCTTAAATAATTAAGGTTGGAGTAGACATAGTTATCACATAATTTTTTGTGTGGTACAAGGAAGATTTGGCTAGGTCAAATATTCCTTGGTGCTAGCAGTCTACAGAATTAGACCTTTATTAAAAATTCATCATATCAGATAAAGTATGTTTAAGAATTGTTGGGACTGGTCCTTTGGCATGTATTAAACAGAATAGAATTTTTAGCATATTATTATCATTTTATTTCTTTGTTGTAAACATGTCATTGGTTTAGTTTTGTAAAAAAAAATTTGTGTTAAATGCATTTTTCCAAACCAATTGTTAAACAAGAAAGAAGTAGCAGTGAGGAGGGGTCTTTTTCTGAGGAGATTGATGAAGATTGTGCACCTCAAAAACCAATTCATAAGGTACCAATCATGTTTTCCATTCGCTTATATTTTTGGATTGCTAAATATCCTTAGTTTTATGTCCTTTCTTTTGATTACTATGGATGAGATATATATCTCACATTTAACATTCAAATTCTTTACATTTTAGAACATGTAGTGTGTTTTTTGAGGATTTTACCAAATCAACTTTTAACATAAACCGAAAACACCAAACTAATTTTTTGCCCTTTCAACTTGACCAAATATTTGTATTTGACCAATAACTGCAAGCAACTGAATGATAAATCCACACACCTGTATCTTTTTAAAATACCTAGAACATCAAAAAGATGGCTAAGTAGCTACCGCCATGATTTTTATCTACTGAATATGGGAAAAAAAATTACCAAAAAGAATCATGTTCTATTGTAGCTCAATATAAGCGAATAGAAAACATGATTAGTCATTTTAGAGAGCATTCATGATAAAAAAAACAATGCAACAAATTTGAAATTTGCAGTCGAATATGATGCCAAGGGCTCAAAAGATGTTACTCGTCAAAGATACCAATCAAAGATGAAGAAATCATATACCTTCTCTCACACTTAGCTTTCACCCGCTCATTTTCCAAGTTTCAAGTTGACACTGTGGGATCCAAAAACCATAGATAAGGAATAAATTTAGAGAGCGGAGGAGGGCCATAATGACCAAAATAATATAGGGTCATGTATTATTTTGGTCGTTCTGACCCTTATCTATGGTTTTTGGATCCCATAGTGTCGACTTGGAACCAGAGGAGTAGTGGTTGCTTTGCATCGTCTGGGTATACCACTTAATTATATTGTCTCCAAAAACTTGTGACCCTGATGCCTACATTTATGTTTCTTAGTTGTTGTGTCCTAGGACCCGTTATGATGCTTTACAACCCTTTACGATCCCTAAGAATACATCTTAGAGGTCTTAAAATGTCATAAATGGTCATAAGAAGCTCCTAGGAGGGGCCAGATGAGCTTCCACCTTCACATGGTTGGCTCTGTTAAGTAGAGAATGTTAAACTATTCTTGAAACAAAGAGAAGATCAATAATTTAAGTTCTCATTCCATGGAGATGCTGAAAAAATGATGGGAATCAATGATGGAGAGTTTCTAGATTCTGAGAAGACGTATATGCAGTAGAGGCCATAAGGGATTTTTGTGGAGATTTTCTAGAGTAGCTATATACATACGAGGGTTTCTAGATTGAGTACCAGTGAAGAGATGATGATTTAGTAACCTACCTCTATAAAACCTTCACAAATATCCCTTCTTTGGCCTCCACTCATACCTCTTCTCAGAATCTAGAAACTTTGGATACTGTTTCTCATCCATGCACAAAATGTGCTAGTGATCGTATAAAATTACTTCAGGCCTCCAGTATTGATGAGCTGCATGTACAAGTGTAAAATGTTTTTGTGAGATTGGGATCCATTAAATTGGATACTATGCAGTGTACATAAAGGCAAGGTGGTAATTATTCTCGATGATCGATGGGTATAATTCTTCTAGGCCTTACCCAGTAGCTAGGACTAAAGATAACAGAGCTCAAGAGACCATCATAGTTGGTCTCTTTCTTTAGTTTATATTATTGAAAAAATATTTTACCTTTCATTAGCTCATCAAATACGGGGATTAGAAAGAATTTAATAGAATACATAAAAATATTCTATTAAATTCTATTAAATTCTTTCTAATCTCCATCCTCATAGTCTACAAGCACGCGAAGTAGATAAATTCATGCAACGTCAACTTAAATAATATACGTTATCATGAAAATATTCTATTAAATTCTTTCAAATCCCTGGATTTGATGAGAAAATGAAAGGTAAAACATTTTTTCAATAATATAGAATGAAATAAGAGACAATCTATGATGGTCTCTTGAGCTTTGTTATCTTTAATATGCATATCCATTTCTTTTTTGACATGAATGAAAACTCTTTCGATGGTGGTGCTATAACTCTGACAGGCTTTCCCATCAGATGTTTACTACTACCCATCGCTATGCTGACATCTATAATTTTGGAGAGAACTACTTTTCGATAGATCATTGTGAAAGGAATGCTATACCGCTAATGGGTTTACCTGTTGAACAATGACTGCATCTTTGTCGCTCTTTCGATAGGTAAAATATCAGAAAGAACTCATGTTGGATAGATCATTGACAGGAATACTATACCACCAATGGGTGTACCTATCAGACATTCACTATAGATCTGTCACTATTACAAAAAGTATAATGTCAGAGAGAACTCCTTTTAGATAGATATTTATGACAGGCATGCTATATCTCTGATGGGTTTTCCTATCAGACAATCATTGCATAGGCGTCGCTATTTTGACAGTAGGTTCCGACAGGATACCCACATGATTTGTTGGAGTTCTGATAGGTCTACCGTAATAAATTCCATAAAAAAGATGGTATTCATGTGCTAGATTCTGACAGATTAAGATGTCGAAAAACTGACGGTGGTCACTTTTGTCGCAATTTGCAATGTAAAAGCGCCGATGGACACATATGTTGAAATGTTGACAAATAGGCATTGCAAATATGAAAAATGGCCATTGGAATTTGGCCTCAAATGTACTAGAGAGAATGACTTGACTAAGATTGATATAATCACTATAATGCCAGAATATTCTGATGAATCAACTTATGCATATGTGAAAAACCTTGGGTAGAGAATATCTCTCCCAAGATGAGAAGCCTTGGGTAGAGGATATCTCTCCAAAGATGAGAAGCCTTGGATAGACGATATCTCTTCCAAGATGAAAAGACTTGGGTAGAGGATATCTCTCCCAAGATGAGATGCCTTGGATAGAGGATATCTCTTCCAAGATGAAAGGCCTTGGATAGAGGATATCTCTTCCAAGATGAAACCTTGGGGTATGCACTCTAGAGAAGATAGTGAAATAATTGAGGATGGTCCTAGAATTGATCTTATATCATTCAAAATCTTGGAGATCCTCAAGAGGCTTAGGGAACTTGATCTAGTAGACTTTCCCTAAGGATTTGATAGAATTAGGAAGATAAGTTTAAATTATCTGTGAGGATTGATCAATGACCTTTTTGGTGAGTGTCAAGATTTGATAAAGGACATTCTTGGAGTTGAGAAACATCTATCAAAAGGGAAGGAAAGTGCTATATGACAAATCAAGTTCAGGGTCATTCGATTGGATATAGACATAGAAAGACACCACTCACAGTAATGATTCGAATTGCTTGAGGACAAGAAATTTTGAGAAGGGTGGACTGTGATGTCCCTATTTTGTAATAGAAATTAATATTTTATAAAATAATAAAATAATATATAAGCATACTAATATATTATTAATATAAAACAATACTAAAATGATAAGAAAAATATGATAGATAAATATAATATATAAGTATAATCTATTATTATTTATAATATATTATTCATATAGTAATAAATATAAATAAATAAAATAACATAATATAATCCAAAAGACATTACTTTTGGAAAAAAAAAGGTATAAGAAAAATATCACAGAAAAAAAGGACACCAAGAAATAATATGGAAAGCTTGGGAGGAGAAAATAAAGGAGAAAAGCTAGGAGAAAAGTTAGGAGAAAATGAAGGAGAAAATAAAGGAGAAAATGTAGGAGGAACTCAAGGGAGGAAAAAATATTATAAAGGAGAGTGAAAGATAAAAGACTTTCAATAAAAATTCAATATTGTGGTATGTCATTTAAAATATAAATTAATTATTTATTTATTGAATATATATTTATATATAAACATATTTTCAAGTTATATGGTATATATATATATATATATATATATATATATATATATATATATATATATATATATATATATATATATATATATATATATATATATGAATTAGTTTTAATTAAATTATATATATATTTAAGAATTAATTAAAATATATAAATATATATATTTTAATTATATATATTTTGGTAACATTTCTTATTTATATTAATGAATATACTATTTTGACATTCCTTATGTAGATAATGAAATCGATGTTATACAATTGTTGATACTTAATTTTATATTAACTTTCCCTCTAGTAGTCATACATATGAATCTTATATTTGTCCCGTGCTACATAGAGATCGAAGTATTGGAAATTCAAGGTTGATATAGCCTCATTTCCCATTTGTGATTAATGGCAATTCGAGGTTGGTATAGCCTCATTGTCTATTTGTGATTAATGACAATTCAAGGTTGGTATATCCCCATTGCCTATTTGTGATTAATGGAAATTTGAGGTTGGTATAGCCCCGTTGCCTATTTGTGATTAATGGAAATTCATGGTTGGTATAGCCCCATTGCCTATTTGAGATAGATGACAATTCGAGGTTGATATAACTCCATTGCCAATCTATAATTGATGGCAATTCAAGATTGGTATAGTCCTGTTGCCAAAGCTGAGATTGTTATAATCTCATAGGCAGTATATATATTAATACTAGTCATATGTATTTATTACTTCCAAGAGGTACTTATAGGTAGTTATCTATGGGATGACATGTCGATAGCCCAATTTCTTAGAGTGGATCTTATATCCCTCACACCGAGAACCAAGAATTTTGTGAAGCCCAACCTAGAGGCAACCTTAAGAACTAGATTCTCCCTTACTAACTTAAAGTAGAGTATGAGTCATATAAATATTGTTAATACCTTGTACTAATATTGGTTTTATAGGAAATTATAAGGAGAATAAGATGGAATATTACATAAACAATATTATTCATTAAGGTTATATATTAATTATTTGTTTAATACCATATAAAATATTATACATAAATAAGAATCAAAGTATAATAAATCATTAAATAATAATAGCTTATAAATTAAATATGATATATCAAGATATAAATTAGCAATAAAATTAATTATAAATAAACATATCTATTATTGATGAAATATGAATATCTCATCTATGATTAAGAAAATAGATACAAAAAATTAGTTCGCCTAAAAGCTTAAATGAGAAATTTACATAAGGTCCCAACTAGGGACATTACAAAGATGGTACAAGATAATCTTAATAATGATATATGTACTATTTAATCTTTGTACTTATGTGATTTAACATATTTCAAACATCACATAGGTTGCATGACACATCAAAGGCAATAGAAGAAAGAAAACAAAAGCACGGGCAACACAAGCTCAGCTCGAGTGGATATTTCAAACTTGTTGCACTAAGTGTAAGTATTAGTAAATGAAAAATCATATGCAAATATTTATAAATTGCAATCAATTAAGTTTTGATGAAATTAACTAGAATAAAAATTCATGATACCAAGTAAAAATATAGGCCTTGGAGTTCAAACAAAAGATTTTAGAAGAGGATAAGAAAATAGGCTACAAACAAAGCTATGTAGTCATGGTTGAACGATTATGAGAAATGAGTGTGCAAGGTTCTTCTAGTGGATCTGTTGATTAGGTAAATAAGCCAATTGATTATATATTTATTTTAAAAATTTAAATTGAATATATTTATATGTATTAAACTGAATGATTAACATTTCTCAGTATTTATCTTCTATTTATATGTCTATATGGTCGATAAATGCACTAATTATTTACATTAGAATGTAGCCTGCCAATCTTGATACACCATCTGAGCACGATGAAGGCATCAATTCGAATGTGCATTATAGTACTCAAGGTATACATTTACTATTCAAATTTTGACTATTGAATTATTAATAAAAGTAAACATTTTAAATTGAATTTGGCGTAGTAATAAAAAATTTATTATAATGTGTTGGAATTAATAAAATATTTGTTAGGAATAATAGTCCACAATACAACTGAGAGGGGGGGTGAATCAGTTGTATAATAGATTATTAAAATTTAATCTTTTAGCACCACAATATCAAATTCAATGAACACAATGAATGCCAACACAATAACACAATATTTTGGTCTTGGGGAAACCTTGTTAAAGGTAAAAACCCCAGTGGGAATTAGCACCCACAAATGATGTACTGAGAGCATAGTTATCCTTGTTAGAAGATATAGCCCTGTTAGGAACTTATTGAAACATTCTAGTACATAGTCCTTGTTAGAAGATAGACCCTATTAGAATTCAAGAACAAAAGGGAGGGCTCACTTCCCAAGGCTCATTGCCCAAAGAAGGTTAAGTCCACCTTCAAAACTCACTGTTCGCAACAAAGTGTATATGAAGAAATAAACAATCTTTTGAACTATTTTGCATCAACTGTCTTTTCTTGATTAGTTCTAATGAGGTCCACCAATAAAACCTCTGCTCTACATACAATAGACACAAGCTCGCAGCTTTCACAATGTCTCTATATCATCTTCTTTTTCATACATAGCTTTTCCCAAAGAAAAGATATTTCATTTATACCTTATTACAATTCTTATAAATAGGTTGGCCCATAGGGATTTCCTAATTACAAACAATTATATAAAACATTTCTAAGATACACACAGTATCTAGGACAAGTCTGCAATGATTACATTACAACAATTTAGGACCAACATCCTAAATTCAAGTTCTCAATCCATCATACACGCTACATCTTTGTAGTCAGCTTCCAAATAGATCACCTTCCAGAGTGTACGCCACATCTGACATCATCCTGCATTTTGTACCTTATGCAGTTCATAGAATATTCCCCAATAATCTATCTTTCATCTTTGAAGTTTGCATGCACTGATTCCACATCACCATAAAGTTATACACAAAATGTAGAAACTAATTTTGTTATTTCTCACTATCACAGTCAGTGACCAGTCTTTACCAAAACATCTGTAACTTATCCAATATGAAACATTTCATGATGTGATCTTGGATATAAGATCACCACATCCTTCTGAACTCTCATCTATCTTCACAGCATCTGAAACATCCATACAGTGTCCATACACTGTGAATACTAGACTCATTCCCTCACAAAGACGTATGTTGACATCAGTGACAATACACAAATGACAACAATATGAATGCCCATTCAATAACACAGTGATTACATATATTAAATTTCTTAATAACCACCCATGCATTAGCAATATCCAACAATCTCCCCCTTTGGCATTGATGTCAACATATGGGAAAATCCATTATCCCAAAGTTCTGTCAATTCAAAGTTCTACAACCAAGTAATACTACATACCTTCTCCCATACAATAGGGATTTTCTCATAGCAACACTCCCCCTTTGATAGCAATGGAAAAGAGTGCCATGAGGCTTTGGTTGCCTTCTCAGATAAATTTTTTTCCATGATCATTCCCCTTGAGGAGTAGATCCCTACCGCTAGTCCAGATAATGATAAGGCTCTAAATACCTCTGGACTGATGCATCTTTGCATCATTTAGTTCTGACTAGGAGGGGCCTGAACCCCTAGCATACCTCTGAGATATTCAAAGGTATCTTTCAGTAGTGGCTTTGTGAAGATGTCTACAATTTGTTCTTTTGTACTTATGTATTCTAATTTGATTTCCTTTTTTGCCACCTTGTCTCTCAAGAAGTGATACTTGATAGAGATATGTTTAGTTTTGGAGTACATCACTAGATTTTTTGACATATTCATTGTACTAGTGTTATCACAATGGATAATTATAGGTTCATCAAAATTTATTCCAATGTCTGTCAGTATTTGTTTCATCTAAAAAATTTGAGTGCAATTTATAGCAGCAGCAACATACTCTGATTCAACAGTAGATTGTGCTATACAATCTTATTTCTTACTTAGCCAAGAAACCAACTTTTTCCCAAGGAAAAATTTACCACCACTAGTACTTTTTATGTCATCAATATGTCCTACCAAATCAACATTGGTATAAGCATGAAGTTCAAATATATCATTTATGTCATACCATAAGCCATAGTCTATGGTACCTCTTAGATACCTCAGTATCCTTTTCATAGCAACTAGATGTGTCTCTTTGGGTTCTTCTTGATATCTAGACACAATTCCAATGACATTAGCAATATTTGGTCTAGTGTGAGTTAGATATTGTAGTCCTCCAACCATTGATCTATATAAAGTCTGAAAAACATGCTTTGATTCATTATCACTTGATAGCTTGTTACCAGTCACCATAGATGTTCCTACTAGTTTACAATCTTCCATTCCAAATTTCTTAAGCAATTCTTTGAGGTACTTGGTCTGAGAAATGAAAATATCATTCTCATTCTAAGTTATTTGCAATCCAAGAAAGAATTTCATTTCATCTATCATGGACATCTCAAATTCACTTTCCATTTCTTTAGCAAATTTTTTACATAGATCATCATTACCTCCAAATATAATTATTAGAAAGTAAAGATCCCCAAGATAACTAAGAGGGGGGGGGGGGGGGTGAATCAGTTATCTGATAATTTAACCATTCAACTACTTTAAACAATATAATTAATTTACTAATCAACCATAGAAAGATAACCATACACAATTGCACAATAACACAAGATATGTTGACTAGGGAACCTCTTGAAAAGAGTAAGCCCTGGTGGGAATGATGCCCACAAAATGATGCACTAATATGAAAGTTCCTTGTTAGAGGATGGACCCTATTAGGAGTCTTATAAAATACATTCAGTACATATAAATCCTTGTTAGGAGATTTTGAATTCCTGTTAAAAGATTCTAACCCAGTTAAGAGTTTATGGAAGACAGAAGGACCCACTGCCCAAACAACTTCAAGGCAAGATCTCTGAACCCACTATCCAAAAGATCTTAGAATTATTCAATAGAATAATATGAAATATATTACCTCCTTCACACTGTGCCAAAACCACACTCTCTGCTACACAAGATCACAATTCCAGATCTCTGTACTCACAAGTCTTCCTTCATCACTGAATTAGCTCTTTTCTTCACTTCATGCATATATTCGAATCTCAACCTTCACAGTACATATTGTAACAAGGAAAAAATTCCTTCTTATATACCAAACTCAAATAATTACAAATGAGTCGGTCCTCAATTACAAAATAATAATTTCTACACGCTACACACAAAATTTCACATAAAACTGTAGGCTTCCAGATACTGTAACTTTCTCCAAACATATCTTCAAAGTTTGTGCTATGAACCACATCATCATTAATGAGTCTCCAACATCCCTTTAATTGTGAAAAATTAGATTCCATCCCATCTAAGAGATATCCTCCGATTTCTGAAAATCACTTCACAGAAACACTGTCTAAACACTGCTTTCACCAAAATGCTCATAACTCTCATGAATGAATGAATTTATTTTTGTGCTATTAACCATAGGTTAATAACACACCAAAGAACATACCATCAACTGTGCAAAATCCAATCTACAATAAAAACATGTGTGCAAAACAAAACTGTACCTGCTTTCCTGCTGATATCTAGAATATCACTGTGTTGACATCAATGACAATCCAAGTCATGAATGCAACAACAAATGCTATAGAATGAATGCCAAAATAATTTTCATTCATTCCTAACAATCTCCCCCATTTTCATTGATGGCAACATAGATGAAAAACATCCAATGTTCCAAATATCCAACACTACAACATCTCTGCAAAATATCAAATTAAATCTTGCTTTGTTTTCCTATTCAGCTCTCTCATACAATCCACAATGTTTTTCGTGTATATTTCTCCCCCATTGACATCAATGATAGAAATTCCATCACTAAGTTAACAACAACTTAATGTCAAAAGACACTTTTCATAAAAATACAATAACAAGAGTCCTCATGACTCAGCTCATAAACTCCCCCATAGAGGAAGTTCCAACATCCAATCCAGAAGAAAGATAGGGCTCATATACCATTGGATGGATGCAATCATCTACATAAATTCTCAAAAATAGGTTGGGGCATAACCCCAAGCATACCTCTTAGATACACAAATGTATCCTTAGGTAAAGGTTTTGTAAATATATCTGCTATCTATTCCTTTGTGCTTATGTACTCCAATCTTACTTCTTTTTCTGCAACTTTCTCTCTTACAACATGATACTTGATCTCAATATGTTTAGTCTTAGAATGTAAAATAGGATTTTTTGACATACTCACTGTACTGGTGTTATCAAAATGTATAACAATAGGCTCATCAAACTTTATTCCAATATCCTTCAACATCTACTTCATCCAAATAATCTGATTACAATTATTTGCTGCTGCAACATATTCTTCTTTTGCTATACTTTGTGAAGTACAATTTTGCTTCTTACTTAACCAAGAGACCAATTTTCTTCCAAGAAAAAAGGCTCCACCACTGGTGCTTTTCTTGTCATCAACATTGCCTCCCCAATTTGCATCAGTATAGGCACATAAAGTAAAATCATCAAAATTCTCATACCATAATCCATAATCCATTGTTCCTTTCAGATATCTTAGTATCCTCTTTACTGCTGCATAATGTGATTCTCTAGGTTCTTCTTGAAATCTTGCTACAATCCCAACTAAATGTGCTATATCAGGTCTTGTATGTGTCAAGTACTGCAATCCTCCAATCATAGATTTGTATTTTTTATGCTCAACTGCTGGTGTCTCATCTTTGTTAGATAACTTATGTCCAGTTACCATAGGTGTTCCAACAGGTTTAGAATCTTCCATTCCAAATATTTTCAATAAGTCATTCAAATACTTAGTCTGACTTACAAATATACCTTCCTTGCTTTGTGTTATCTGTAATCCCAAAAAATATTTCATTTCTCCAATCATGCTCATCTCAAATTCAGTCTTCATTTCATCTGCAAATTTGTCACTAGCTTCATCTTCTCCTCCAAAGATAATATCATCAACAAATATAACTATAACCAACAAACCATTCTCAATTTATTTTATGTATAAGTTACCATCTATTGTTCCTTTTATAAATCCCAATTTCAATAAATACTTATTCGATCTTGCATACTAGGTTCTAGGTGCTTGTTTTAATCCATATAAATCTTTCTTTAACTTACATACCATATCTCCTTCTTGTGTCAAAGGAAAACCTTCAGGCTACTCAATGTAGACTTCTTCCAATTCACCATTCAAAAATGCTGATTTCACATCCATCTGATACACTTTGAATTTCTTGTAAGCTGCATATGCTAGAAACATTCTCACTGCTTCAAGTCTAGCCACAGGTGCAAAATTTTCTTCATAGTCAATTCCTTCTTGTTGTGAATATCCTTTACATACCAATATTTCTTTGTTTCTTATCACTTCTCCTTGTTCATTCATCTTGTTTCTGAATACCCACTTTGTTCCAATCACATTCTTGTCTTTAGGTCTAGGGACCAATTCCCATGTCTTGTTTTTTTCAATCTGCTCCAATTCTTCTTTCATAGCATTAATCCAATGATCATCTTCACAAGCTTCATTAGTAGTCTTAGGTTCAATTTGAGAAATCAAATATAAATGTACCTTATTTTGAGTCAGAACTCCTCTGTCTAAACTTCCAATAACTTGCTCAATAGGGTGATGTCTCGAAATATACCTGTTAGGTGTCATAGTTACTAATCTTCTTCCAGCTATAGATTCTTCTCTATTTTCTTCTCTATTTTCTTGAGTATGACTTTCATTCAGCAAATCACTGTTAGTAGGTTTCATAATTCTAGGTAAATCTCTTACCGCAAGTGTAGTTCTCACCCTGAAAATATTATCAAATTTTATATGACAAAACCTTTTACACCATAACCAACTGTCATCAATATTAGTTATCAAACATGTCATCTCAGTAGGATTCAACTGAAATACATTACCTCTGGTTCTAGATCCTTTTCCAATCAGATTTCCATCTTTATCTTTTATCACACAAGTTTTCTCAGCAAACCAAACTTGATAACCCTTATCAGCCAATTGTCCAACGCTTAGTAGATTATGTCTCAATCCATCAACAAAGTAAACATCATCAGTGTTAGTCTTTCCATCAAGAATAATAGATCCTATACCCTTAATCAAACAAGGTGCATTATTACCAACCCTAATAATTCCTCCATCATAATTATCTAACTTAACAAACTTTCTTTTATCTCCAGTCATATGATGTGAACAAACACTATGTATAATCCAATCATATTTCTTTTCAACTTGAGAAACTAATGCTTTTTCTTTCCTTTTATCAGATTCAGAACTTTCTTCTTTAATTGCTACAAATCCTATTTCCTCAAAGTTATCATTATCACTGTCACTTAAATGTCTTTCAATTCCTGCTTCAAGATCTTCATCATTTGCATAATAACATTCTTTAGATCTCCTAGGTTTAAAGTTGCTTCTATACTTCTTAACTCTTTTAGGACATTTAGATGCAAAATGACCATATTCTTGACAAGTCCAACATTTAAAGATTTTCTTACCATCTGGTTCTCTTTTTACAAGTAATGCAATACCTTCTTCAATCTTCTTATCTTCCTTAGATTTAGATCTGCTACTGCTGGCATAATCTCCATTCACACTAGTACTTCTTGTAGGTCTAATGTTAAGAGCACTGAATGCTATTTCCATTCTAGGTAGCTCTCTTGATAATCTCAAGTTCATCTCTATTGTTTCTAATCTTCCAAGAAGAGTCTCTCTTGAAAAGTTTGATGTACAAGGTATCACTTGTTCAATCATCTGTGTTGTCTGCTTGAATACTGGTGTCAAAGTTCTCAGAATTTTCCATATCACTTCATTCTCTATCTTATCACCTCCACAAGACTTTATTTCTATTACAATCTCAGACATCCTACCAATATAGCTTCTAATAGATTCATCTTCCATCATTCTGATATCTTCAAATGCACAAATCCAATTATGTAATCTAGCCTTCTTTTCATGTTCATCACCTTCAAAAGTAGAATGTAAATCTTTCCAAATTGTATGAGATGTTTTCAAACATCTTACCTGACTATATTCATTCTCTGGTAGTGCTAACAAAAGTGCTTCTCTTGCAAGTATGTTACACATGAATATATCTAGTTCATCTTTAGTTCCTGCCTCTAGATTGTCTTCCTCAATGATAGTCTTCTCATTATTTTTAATCAACCAATAACTTGGTCCTAAACACAATAGATGAGTCTTCATCTTTTCTTTACAGCTGTCAAAATTTAGTCAATCAAACTTAGGGCTTTCTTTCTGAAATTCGCCATGGATCTCCTTAAGTTGTTAAACTTTTCTTTCAAGGACCTGCTACTCTAATACCAATTGTTAGAAAGTAAAGATCCCCAAGATAACTGAGAGGGGGGGGGGGGGTGAATCAATTATCTAATAATTTAACCATTCAAATACTTTAAATAATATAATTAATATACTAATCAACCATAGAAAGATAACCATACACAATTGCACAATAACACAAGATATGTTGACTAGGGAACCTCTTGAAAAGAGTAAACCCCAGTGGGAATGATGCCCACAAAATGATGCACTAATATGAAAGTTCCTTGTTAGAGGATGGACCCTATTAGGATTCTTATCAAATACATTCAGTACATATAAATCCCTGTTAGGAGATTTTGAATCCCTGTTAAAAGATTCTAACCCGGTTAAGAGTTTATGGAAGACAGAAGGACCCACTGCCCAAATAGCTTCAAGGCAAGATCTCTGAACCCACTGTCCAAAAGATCTTAGAATTATTCAATAGAATAATATGAAATATATTACCTCCTTCACACTGTGCCAAAACTGCACTCTCTACTACACAAGATCACAATTCCAGATCTCTGAAATCACAAGTCTTCCTTCATCACTGAATTAGCTCTTTTCTTCACTTCATGCATATATTCGCATCTCAACTTTCACAGTACATATTGCAACAAGGAAAAAATTCCTTCTTATATACCAAACTCAAATAATTACAAATGAGTCAGTCCTCAATTACAAAATAATAATTTCTACATGCTACACACAAAATTTCACATAAAACTGTCAGCTTCCAAATACTGTAACTTTCTCCAAACATATCTTCAAAGTTTTCACTATGAACCACATCATCATTAATGAGTCTCCAACATCCCTTTAACTGTGCAAAATTAGATTCCATCCCAGCTAAGAGATATCCTGTGATTTCTAAAAATCACTTCATAGAAACACTGTCTAAACACTGCTTTCACCAAAATGCTCATAACTCTCATGAATGAATGAATTTATTTTTGCACTATTAACCATAGGTTAATAACACACCAAAGAACATACCATCAACTGCACAAAAGCCAATCTACAATACAACATGTGCGCAAAACAAAACTATACCTGCTTTCCTGCTGATATCCAGAATATGATTGTGTTGACATCAATGACAATTCAAGTCATGAATGCAACAACAACTACTACAGAATGACTACCAAAATACTTTGCATTCATTCCTAACAATAATATCATCAATAAAGACTTCTATTATTAGGACTCTATCTTCACTAGATCTTAAAATCAAATTATTGTCTGCAGTACCTTTTCTGAATCCAAGCCCAAGTAGATACTTGTCTAACCTTGCATACCAAGCCCTAGGATCTTGCTTCAGCCCATACAAAGCTTTCTTCAAATTACACACCGTGTCTTTATCTTCGCATGGAAGAATTCCATCTAGTTGTTCTATATAGACTTCTTCAAGATCTCCATTCAGAAATGGAGATTTTACATCCATCTAATACACTTTGAAGTTTTTATGTGCAACATAAGATAAGAACAATCTTACTACCTCTATTCTAGCATTAGGATCATATGTTTCTTCAAATTCTATTCCTTCTTTCTATGACTATCCTTTACATACTAGTCTAGCTTTGTTCCTTACTATAGTTCCTTCTTCATCCATTTTGTTTCTAAAGACCCATTTCATTCTGATTACATTTTTATTTTTTTGTCTAGGAATCAGTTCCCAAGTATTATTCTTCTTTATCTGATCCAATTCATCTTTCATATGATTTATCCAAGATTCATCTTTAAATGCTTCATCTATAGTTTTTGGCTCAACTTGAGAAATCAAACAAATTTCTTCTGTAACTTTTGATCTAGTTAGCACTCCTGATAGGTATTGCCAATAATTTGATTTTCAGGATGGCTATTTTTTACATACCTTGGTGTTTTGAGATTCTCATTAGCTTTACTTGTCCTATCATCAAAAGCCTCTTTTTCTTTTACTTCCTCAATAAGCTCTTCTCCTTCTATAGTAGTAGTAACTTCTTTTATCTCTACAATCTGATTACTGTCATACATTCTTTCTTGTATCTAAAACTTCTCATCTATTCTTACATTGTTGATTTCAATCATCTTCCTCAGTGTCAGATTGAAACATTTGTAAGCCTTTCTTTTAATAGAGTAACCAAAGAATATTCCTTCATCACTTCTAGCATCAAACTTCCTTATCTCATCATCTCTCTTGATATAACACTTACTACCAAATATTCTGAAATATTTTATAGTAGGAGTATGATCAAACCATAGTTCATAGGGAGTCCTACTTGTACCTTCTCTTATTTGAATTATATTTGATTTATACACTATTGTTCCAACAACCTCTCTCCAATGTACATGAGATACATTCCCTTCAATCAACATTGTCCTAGCAGCATCAAATGTAGTCATGTTCCTTCCCTCTGCTATCCTATTTTGTTGTGGAGTCCTAGGAGAAGATGTTTGTCTCTTTATCCCATGCTCTTCACAATATGAGTTAAATAAGTCTTGTTGGTTCCCAAAAATGATGGATTTTCTTTTGGCCAACTGATAGGTATAATGATACCTCTGCAATTCTGGCTTAATCAAGCCAAGGCTAGTAGGCCTAAATTCTCTTTTGAACTATCAAATTCTCTATGTTGCTCAATTGCATACATGAAACAAAGTTCCTCCAAAGATGGTGAATGATCCTTTGAGGAAATCACAAATCTCCTAATAATCTCTACTCTATAAATCTTGACTAAAGTGGATTAAACTAAGGACTCAAAAGTAATGTTTTTGAAATAATGATTATATAATGTACAAACCATAGAGTATGAACCAAATGACAATTTCCAAATAATAGTTAGATCAGTGCCTTCTAAATACTTGGGCTATAGAGTCATAAAACTTTCAATCCTACATATGATCAGAGATAGTTTTAAAACATTGCTTTAATAAGACAAGACCATCACTTCACAGGCTTCCACTTGACTTATAATTTAAATCAATTTATATAGCTAATCTTATCAAATTTAACTCAAATTAAGAGACCAACAAAAACAAAGGAAGATTCACAGATCTTTCTATTGATATTCAAACTATATATTGATTTTGAGTTATAAAATTCAGGGAATTTAACATAATGAAACATTTTATAAAATAGAATATCTGAAAGAATAATTGAAAACATATAGCTTATAACCACAAATAAAAATAAATGACACTTATCTTTATTGATGTTGAAAAACTGGTACATAAGAGTTCATAGTTGTAGTTGTTTATCAAATTCTTTTCTATGAAAATCTATATTGTATTTTCTTCTCTCTTTACACTTTACATTATGTATATGTATGTGTGTGTGTGTGTGTGTGTGTGTGTGTGTGTGTGTGTGTGTGTGTGTGTGTGTGTTTGAGTGCCTTTCACACCTCTTTAGGGTGAAAAGAAACAACCTTATTACAAATTATTTTGAAAAAATAATAAACTAAAAAATAACTACCTAACTTTTGGATTTGGGTCTGGTCGAAAAACCAAAAAACCTTGTGGAAAACTAAGATTTTTATTGGAAATAGATAATTTAATTTCCCGAATTGGGTCTTTTTTAGATTTTTAAAATGAAACCATCTTCATCCTTTGTCGACATCATCTTTTCATCAGGTCGAAATTCCAGCATTTTCTGAAGGCTTTGATCATAGAATTTTGATTGTTCTTGTCACAAAGCTTCTTTCCTTAATCTCTCAACTTTTTAATTGAAAATTAATATAATTTTTATATCCTATTTCATGTACTCCATTAATTATTTTTTATGGAGTTTAAGAGGCCATTTTTTAGGGTTTTATCACTATATAGGACTCCAAATTTTGCCCAAAATTTAGAGCTCCAATAGGCTCTTTCTAGGGACGTATGCTCCATGTGAGAATAGAAAGAATCCAGCTATCTCTAGTAGAAGTAGACCAAGTAAAAATTTCATTAGGCTACAGAGTTATTTCATATTTCAATAATCAAATCAAATCTCCTTCGGTGGCCCTGGGCCACCAAAGCATAGAATCAACATTTTCCCCTATCAAACACTTGATTATGATCATGTAACAATTCCCTCCATGCTGCATTGGGTGCATCTTCCTTATGGAAAATTCTCATTGTTTCATCAATGTGGTTCTTGGTATTTGACCTTTGTTTCATCTTTGAGGAATCATTAAGTGCATCATGATTTTTGTAGAATGAAGGATCTATACGAATTAGATCAGTTGTATCAAAACAAAATTTCATTACTTGGACAACTTCTTGCTCATAATTTTCTGTCTTTATACTCCATATGGTGTTTCTCATCATAAAATGGTTTTTAAGATAACTCATATTTAGGAGACATTACTGTATTTTTATCAAGAATCTGATTAGATAGGATATTTGGAAAACTTCCAGCACTATTCCTCAACACATTCTCCTCATTATGCCTATTGATACCATCTTATCTTAACATTTTGATACAACTTTTGTGCATAGGATGAACTGAAATATGTCTCACCTCTTGAATACACTTCCCCACAAATATTTTGAGTTTCATCATCCTCAAAATCATCATTAGGCATGCTATCTTCATCATGATGTTGTTGGATTTGATTGCATAAAAGATCTTCCTCAAACAATGGATTCATGAACATAGAGAACTTGGATGCATCTTTCTTTGTATCCTCTTCAAATAATGGGCTCAAGGTCATAAATAATTTAAGCATACATCCATGAGATCTTTCATTTGGGCCATCAAGTATTTCATCAACAAGACTAATATCTTCATTAACATTATTTCCTTAAAGTTCCTCATGTTCATGCAGTTCTATTTCATCTCCACAATTTGATCCCTAGGAATTATCATCTCCTTCATCTAGTATCCCCTGAATATGTGTTGATCTATCAACTTGTTTACCATGATGGATTGAGAAAAAAATTGGGTTGTTCCTCTCAATATGTTTATGATATTCTATGTCTAATAAGGCTGAAATACCTTCCTCACTAAGAGAATCTTGTTCCTCATTTTTATATTCACCGATGTTTGATGTCATACAAGTATCATCATGGGTGGTTTCTTCTCCAAAGTGGTCCAAAATTTCTTCTATATTTGGATCTTAAATATCATTTTTATGTTTCATATTGCACTCATTATATTATTTTACTTTTTGAAAAAGGATCATCAAATTAGGGTCATCTAAAGAGACTCCAAAATCATCAAGCCTTCTTATAAATTCCCTTCTTGAAGGTGCAATATTTGAAGGTATCTTTAGATAGAAACCCATTATCCTTCTAAACAAACAGGCTATGGACTCACCCTCTTGTCTTTCCAAATTGAGAAATTCATCCAGAGGGGATATATAAGATTCTTCCTCCATATAGCTTTCTTCTTGTTCATAACATCTTATATCCATTTCCACACACGTCTCATCTTGGATGAAATCTTCTTCCATCTGATTCAGACTTTCTTCTTCATTAGAATCTAGGGCCTCATCTCTTGTATGTTTCATGTTGTATTCATTATCTTCTACCTTTATTTTATCATATATATACTTTAAAAAACTACATGCTCAAGAATCATAAGCAATCCCTAATTCATGTATTTTATTGCATATTTCATGAGATGATGGTTTGACCTTTGAAGGTATCTCCTCATAAACATCACACATCCTCATGAACAACTTTATCATAGATTCACCTTCATACCTTTCCAAATTAAAAAAGGCATCAAATGGAGACATGCTAAGATCCTCCTCCATGTTGCAGCTCTAGTCTTCACACTATTCCTAACACATGTTATCTTCATCTCTTGCATCATGGAATTCATATTGAAACCATTGTTCAAATTCTTTCCAAGATGAAATACTTTGTGGAGGTAATGATTCATATGGATCTCTTGCATTATCTTCTAATTTCCTGACAAATAGTTTCATTTCCTTATCTTCTACACAAATCTCATAGTTCTCTATAAATGCATAAAATGCATCCAAATGTTCAGTTGCTGATTCATCTGATTCTCCATGGAACTTTGGTACAAGATGCGAAAACTTAGGGAGCAACTAAAAAGGAATACAATGGAATCCCCTAAGATCCAATGGCCTAATACCATCTGGAATAAATGGTTTTTTATTCTGATACATTCTAAATATCTGAATTGGTAGTAACTCGTTTCTCTATACATTAGGTTCTTGATAATAGAGTCACCACCTCTTTCATAGAGTCTTTCAAAGAGGAAAACTTTACTTATCTCCTTATGGGTCATCTTCCTTACTAGAGTCACTGATTGAAATTCTTTATTGAATAGAGTCACCACCTCATTTGAGGAATGTCTTGCTTTTAGGTTCTTTCTTCTAGTAGAGTGTGCTTCCAAATAAACTAATATAACTACTTTCTGATTCTGATCTGTGAAATCTAAAATTCTAGGTAACTTCACAATATATATTGTGAGCAACTCTCCCCAGTAGAGTCCAATTTGTTCATGCCCAAAAATGATGGATTTTCTTTTGGTCAACTGATAGGTATAATGATACCTCTGCAATTCTGGCTTAATCAAGCCAAGGCTGGTAGGCCTAAATTCTCTTTTGAACTATCAAATTTTTTGTGTTTCTCAACTACATACATGAAACAAAGTTCCTCCAAAGGTGGTGAATGATCCTTTGAGAAAATCACAAATCTCTTAATAATCTCTACTCTATAAATCTTGACTAAAGTGGATTAAAATAAGGACTCAAAAGTAATGTTTTTGAAATAATGATTATATAATCTACAAACCACAAAATATGAACCAAATGACAATTTCCAAATAATAGTTAGATCAGTGCCTTCTAAATACTTGGGCTATAGAGTCATAAAACTTTCAATCCCACGTACGATCAGAGATGGTTTTAAAAACTTGCTTTAATAAGACAAGACCATCACTTCATAGGCTTCCACTTGACTTATAATTCAAATCAATCTATATAGCTAATCTTATCAAATTTAACTCAAATTAAGAGACCAACAAAAACAAAGGAAGATTCACAGATCTTTCAATTGATATTCAAACTATATATTCATTTTGAGTTATAAAATTCAAGGAATTTAATACAATGAAACATTCTATAAAATAGAATGTCCAAAAGAGTAATTGAAAACATATAGCTTATAACCACAAATAAAAAGAAATGACACTTATCTTTATTGATGTTGAGAAACTGGTACATAAGAGTTCATAGTTGTAGTTGTTTATCAAATTCTATTCTATGAAAATCTATCTTGTATTGTCTTCTCTCTTTAAATTTTACATTATGTATATATATGTGTTTGAGTGGCTTTCACACCTCTTTAGGGTGAAAAGACACAACCTTATTACAAATTATTTTGAAAAAATAATAAACTAACTAAAAAATAACTACCTAAGTTTCAGATTTGGGTATGGTTGAAAAACCAAAACACCTTGTGGAAAGCTAAGATTTTTATTAAAAATAGGAAATTTGATTTCCCTAACTAGGTCTTTTTTAGATTTTTACAATTCAATGATATTCATCCTCTATTGGCATCATCTTTATAGTAGGTTGAAAGTCCAACATTTTTTGAAGGCTTTGATCACAGAATTTTGATTGTTCCTGTCACAGAGCTTCCTGCCTTAATCTCTCAACTTTTAAATTGAAAATTAATATAATTTTTTCATCCTATTTCATGTACTCCATCATTAATTATTTTTCATGGATTTTAAGAGGCCATTTTTTTGGTTTTTATCACTATATAAGACTCCAAATTTTGCCCAAAATTTAGAGCTCCAACAAGTTTGAAGTAAACTCTCCACCTCTGTTTGACCTTAAGCACTTAATCTTTAATCCTGATTCATTCTCTACTTTTTCTTTGAACAACTTGAATTTATCAAATGCTTCTGATTTCTCTCTTAAATAAGTAACCCACATCATTCTAGAAAAGTCATCAACAAAGAGTATAAAATACCTTTCACCATAGTATGACTTTGTTCTTGTAGGTCCACATAGATCTGTATGTACCAGATCCAACTTTCCATTTGATGTGTATGCTTTTCTTTTGTAACTTCTTCTAGTCTACTTTGCCATAACACATTCTCTACATACAATGTTAGATTGTTTCACAATTTTCGGCAGATCTCTTACTACATTAACCATACTTGCCTTCACAATGTTATCAAAATTAACATAACAAAATATCCTATGCCATAACAAAACTGTCATCTACCTTCACAACAAAAAAAGAGGCTCCAGATGTATTTAGTTCAAATACATTACCTCTAGATTTTGAACCGGTAGCAATCACTTTTCCTTCCTTTCTTTTGATAAAACATTTACCATTAACAAAACTTAATTGAAAATATTTATCCATTAACTATCCAACACTCAACAAATTATGTTTCAATCCTTCAACAAGCAATACATTCTCTGTATTAGTATTTCCATCAATATTAATGGATCCTACTCCTATGATAGATTTAGGGAGATTGTCCCCAAACTTCACAACACCTCCATCATATTTTACTAATTTAACAAAGTTGTTCTTATCACCAGTCATATGATGAGAACAACCACTGTCAATTATCCATTCAGTTTTCTTGTCAACATGAGATACTAAAGATTTTTCTTCATGTACTGGTTCATCTCTAATAGAAACAAATCCAATCTCTTCACAGTCTAAATCATCATCATCAGAGTTTCCTTCACTAGAAAAATAACATTCTCTATCCCTTTTAATCTTTTCATAATCAGGTTTGTACTTAGAAACTCTTGTGGGACATCTAGATGCAAAATGACCTACCTTATTGCATGAAAAATATTTCAAGGGTAACTTGCCTTAAAACTTTCCCTTACCTCTTTTTTCTCTTCTAGCAATCAGTGAAAAAAGTTCATCCATCTTTCTTTCTTCTATTATTATCTATTCCCATTCCTCAACATACTCACCAGGCTCTTCTTTGAAGTCTTCTTTGCTGGTGCTTGAAAGTGCAGACAACTTTAGGTACAACTTCTCCTAATTCCGTAGCTTCAAAAGTAGTTAGTTTTGAAATCAACATTTCTCTGCTAAAGTTTGGTATTAAAGGTATAGTTTCTTGAATAGACATATCCTTGAACTTGTAAGTAGGTGTTAGTGATCTTAGGATCTTCACAATAACTTCTTCATCATAAGTGCCTCCATAGTTTTTGATTCCAACTACTACATCTATGACCCTTTGAACATAGGCCCCTAATGCTTTCATCCTCATTCATTTGTAGCTTTTCCATCTTTGTCTTCTAGTTTTGCAAATTTTCTTGTTTGGTATACTTGTCGCCTTCATATAGTGCCTCTAATATTTCCCAAATTTGATAAGCCAAGTCCAAGTCTTTAACTTCAATAAAATATCCTTCAGAGAGTGCACTAATCAGTGCTTCTCTTGCGATCATGTTTAGTGTAAATATATTCTTTTCATCCTCAGTAGCAATTGTCAATTCATCTTTAGTCTTTATAGCTATCTTGTTCCTTGTGATCAACCAGTAGTCGATCCCCAAACAAAATAGGTGAGTTTGCATCTTGTTCTTCCAACTGTCAAAGTTTTTAGGATCAAACTTTGGACTATCCTTCCTATAGAATTCCATCTCCAAGATCACCTCAAGCTGTTAAGCTTTCTCTCTGAGGACCACAAGCTCTAATACCAATTATTAGGAATAACAGTCCACAATACAAGTGAGAGGGGGGGGTGAATTAGTTGTATAAAAGATTATTAAACTTTAATCTTCAAGCACCACAATATCAAATTCAATGAACACAATTAATGCCAATACAATAACACAATATTTTGGTCTTGAGGAAACCTTTTTAAAGGTAAAAACCCTAGTGGGAATTAGCACCCACAAATGATGTATTGAGAGTATAGTTATCCTTATTAGAAGATATAGCCCTTTTAGGAGCTTATTGAAACATTACAGTAGATATTCCTTGTTAAAGGATAGACCCTATTAGGAGTCAAGAACAAAAGGGAGGGCTCACTACCCAAGGCTCACTGCCCAAAGAGGGTTAAGTCCACCTTCAGAACTCACTATTTGCAAAACAAGTGTATATGAAGAAATACACAATATTTTGAACTGTTCTACAACAACTATCTTTGCTTGATTAGTTCCAATGAAGTCCACCAATAAAACCTCTGGTCTACATATAGTAGACACAAGCTCACAACTTTCACAACTTCTCTATATCATATTTTTTTCATACACACCTTTTCCCAAAGAAAAGATCTTTCATTTATACCTTATTACAATTCCTATAAATAGGTCGGCCCATAGGGCTTTCCTAATTACAAAAAAAAATATAAACCCTTGCTAAGATACACACAGTATCTAGGACAAGTCTACAATGATTACATTACAACAATTTAGGATCGACATCCTAAATTAAAGTTCACCATCCATCATACACACTACATCTCTATAGTCGGCTTCCAAATAGATCACCTTCCAAAGTGCATGCCACATCTGACATCATCCTACATTCTGTACCTTGTGCAGTTCATAGAACATTCCCCAATACTCTATCTTTCATCTTTGAAGTTCGCATGCACTGATTCTGCATCACCAGAAAGTTATACATAAAACTCATAGACTAATTCTGTTATTTCTCATTGTCATAGTCAATGACCAGTCCTCACCAAAATATCTGTAACTTATCCAATATGAAACATTTCATGATGCGATCTTGGATATAAGATCACCACATCCTTTTGAACTCTCATCTATCTTTGCAACATTTGAAACATCTATATAGTGTCTATATATTATGAATACCAGAGTCATTCCCTCACATAGACATATGTTGACATCAGTGACAACACACAAATGACAATAGTATGAATGCCCATTTAGTAATGTAGTGATTAAACTTATTAAATGAATCAATCACCACATATGCATTATCAATATCCAACAACATCTTATATTGTAGTTGCATGGGATGTAGAGGTTGTTCCTGATGAGCGTGTTGAGGTTCAACTCATTAGGAAAGATGATGTGGTTGGACAAGGTAAAGAGCATCATGTTTACCCCTTTATGATAATATGATAATATTTTTTTAGTTTAACCCTTTTATTTGTTATTGCAGAGGTCCTGCCTTTGCAAGGATAGTGAGATCACATGCATAAGCGAGAAGAAAGAATGATGGTGAGATAGATATGCCTCTACAAAAATTTAGGGAAACATAAAAAAGTAAAAGTAAAAAAAGAAATGATTCTCATTTATGCAACTTATTTGATAATGACTGATGTTTATGTCTAGATTTTTTAATCTTATGTGTTAATGAATGTTATGATGTGTTAATGAATGTGAATGAATCTTATGAATGCCAATGAATGCATGTTAAAGAATGCTAATTAATATTTTATGTTAATGAATGTTGTGATAATTTATGAATGTTACATTTTATTAATAGATGAATGAATACATTTTAGATGTTAACAGGGAATTTAGAGTGATGTTAGGGGGGGGGAATGAGCTTCCACCTTCATGTGGTTGGCCCTAATTAGTAGAGAATATTAAACTATTCTTGAAACCATGTGAATCTCAACATTAACCTATGATTCCATGACAACTTTATAACTCCACCTAGGAATCTAACTATTTTAGGCCATACATCTAGGAGACTCATCTTGTCTAAAACACCTAACCCTACAACCAAATACTTGTTTTTTCACACCTTAATTTTGGGCATCACAACTTTCTAACTCCACCTATATTTTCATGCATGTACATCTCTAATGTATATATATTTGCAAGTTGTGCATATACTTGTGTGTGTATTTTTAACAAATCAATTTTGTGCATATCCCACACTCATGGCTTGCCACAAGGCCACATTTCTTTGAGGCATTCTATAAAATAGTTCACATCTCTTTCCTATGTGATTTCAATAGGTATGTAGTAGTAAATAAATTGAAAACATTACATTTTTAATGGTATTTCAAAAGGAATGTAGTAGTAAATATGGTGCTAGTTTTAGATGTTAACTATGACAATCTCTTAGTTTTAGGAAATGCAGAAGAAGGTGCCTAGTTCAATATGAAATCTCAATTTATATGCATAGGACATTAGGTGGAGCTAAAAAATACAACAAGTTTGTATTTTTGATAGAGGTCTTTAATTAGGTATTTTAAGTTAGAGACCATCGTGAACATTATAATTTTGACTCTTATAGGTGAGGGTAATGTCCTCAGAATGCAAGAAAATCAAGACTTTTTATTTTCTGGCTTGCTGAGGACATTCTCTTGCCCATAGATGCCAGAGTTCTAACATTCATGATGGTCCATAAATTAAAAAAATTATAGACCTATTAAAAAAATGTAAATGCGGTGCATTTTTTTAGCTCCACCTATTATCCATACATATTCTATGAAGCTGCACATGCATTCTCGATTCAAAGTGGGAAAATATTATTTTGGATGTGAGGGAGAGAATCCAAAGACATAAAGAACATGCACCAGAAGATGGGTCCATTTGTTGCTGGGTCTAGCTCCTAGTATTGCTTGGTCAAATCTTCATGTTTTCACCTATGCATATACCTTATCTAATCAACTCTTATATGCACAAGTGATGAACATTCAAAATTCAGTGTATGCAAAATTATTTTTGCAAAATTGGCCATGTTGATGATGATTATGAAGAAGATTTGAAAATGTTGCACCAATCTGAATCACAATCAATCACCATCAGTCATTTCATGATGATCCTACATAGTTCCACATAGACATGACATGTTCCTTAGAATACCTTTAATCTAACAACAACTGAGAAACATAAATGTATATATCATGGTCACAATTGTTTGGAGATACAACATAATTGAGTGGTATATCCAGACAATGCAACACAACCACTACTCCTCTAGTTCCAAGTTGATACTATAGGATCCAAAAACCATAGATAAGGAGTAAATTTAGACATCAGAGGAGGGCCATAATGACAAAAATAATACATGGTCCCTATATTATTTTAGTCATTATGGCCCTCCTCCTCCACTCTCTAAATTTATTCCTTATCTATAGTTTTTGAATCATGTAGTGTCAACTTCAAACCAGAGAAGTAGTGGTTGTGTTGCATCGTCTAGGTTTACCACTCAATTATGTTGTGTCTCCAAAAAATTGTGACCATGATGCCTACATTTATGTTTCTCAGTTGTTGTATCCCAGGACTCCTTATGACCCTTTACGATCCCTAAGAATACATCTTAGGGGTCTCAAAGTGTCATAAAGGGTGATAAGAGGCTCCTAGGAGGGGCCAGATTAGATTCCACTTTCACATGGTTGGCCCTGTTAAGTAGAGAATGTTAAACTATCTTGAAACAAAGAGAAGCTCAATATTTTAAGGTCTCACTCCATGCACGATATATTTTTTTAAATACAACATATCGTCGCAATTATGACGGTCATCAGAGAATGACCGATAGTAGAGCAGTAGACATGATGGCTATCTATCAGAATTATCTAACATGCACACATTACATGTACAACATATTTGTTGTAAGGTAGTCATACTTGCGACACCCATAATAAGGACCCAACATAAATCAAATTATGACCGAAGACTATATGTCTAAACTATCGACAGGCAACCATCTCCTATACATCATCTCCATCACAAAGACATCATACTTGTGACAATAATAATGAGTCCCAATGGCATTTTTACCATCTCTAACCATGTTGGTAGGCCCTTTTTCTATGCATATTGTGATGGTCCTTTCATTCGTAATTACGACGGACATCCTAGCCGTCGATTATTTCAACACCAAAACTACAATAGTGGTTGGTGTCACTCGGTCGATGGGTACATGTTGTAATTATGATGAATAGCCATCAGAAAAAGGACTCAAATGTACTAGTGACTGCACATGTACATGGCAATTTATAAAACAACCATTCATTTAAGAATGTACTATTGACATATTAATTATAATGTATTATTACATATATACTTGTGGACTCAATGATGATGTCACAAAGCTAGGTGAAGGAATGTGATCACCACAATGACCACTTTGCCTCTAGATTTTGATCATAATTTGTCTAGTAATTTAGTTATTCATTCATTTATTAATTAAATATAATCAAGTAAATCAAATTAACATGCAAATAAAGATAACTCAAGGAAAGTGGCACAATGCCCTTCGCTTTCTATTGTGAATGTCGATGGTCCACTAGTGAACTAATGCACATGCACAATAAGTTATGATACAATCATTCATATAATTACATAATAAACAAATATATTAATTAAAATGCTTTATTTGATACATACTTGTGGAGTTAATGACAAAGTGTAGAAGGAGATTGGAGGATCATTGCCACTGCCATCGATACTCTTGACCTAAATTTTGATCATAGTCAATACATACTAAATGAATTAGTTATTCTTTTATAAATGAAATATGATCACGTACATTTAAGGAACTTGGAAATATTTACCTATGTGTCAATGCCAAATGTCATATTTAGAAAATTATCAATCATCATTCCATGATCCTCTTCCTCTCTCTCGCTAGTACAAAATATGCACAAGGATCCACATGACCAAAAAATATGCCCCCTCAAAGATTGACCGTGGCGACCCTCAACTAAAGGAGTTGCACACTAAATGAGAGTCTCTATTAGAGTACTAAGCATGCCTAGTGTGTCCACCTCTACATTTTTGTTCATAACGGAAGGAATACTAACATGATCCACCTATGGCTTGCCAATAGGAACCTTGGGTTCTTTAGGGTCATGATGCACCCCTTCTCTATCAAATGATGACCCCCCTTCTCCAACGTAAGAATCTAGAAAGTCAAAATAATTTGGAACCTCCTTGAGTACAAAATCCCAATAGAGTTTCCTCAAGAAATATATAGGAACCTCATGATTTTTATAGGGAGGGGAATCAAAGACCATCCACCATCTCTTCCAAAAGTTATTTTTTATGTCTGTTGGCTCTTGATTTAACAAGATTTTAACTACCTTTATTAATGCAAAGATGTACCTATGGGGTAGCTTACTTCCACAATCAGTGCATTCGTATAAGAACAAGGACCAATGAACATAGAACTAAGGCTTTCTACACTTTGAACTCTATAGAATTCAGGTGGATGCACCTAGGATTAGGATTACTTAATCTCAACCTTTTCACTAATCCTCACAAAGCAAATATGTGCCTATAATACTTCTTGTTATCTATGACATAAAGAGATAGGATGTGAAGCTAAGTATACTATCAAGTTATTCACAAATAAAGCAGGGGCTATTTCTATTTAGTCCACAACTTACTGACTTAAAGATTTGGATTTTTTTTATTTAAGTTTTGGGTGGAATGGATCTCTGAAATACCCCAACTCTTTCATAAACTAGTGCCTTATCCAATGGGCAATAGAGTCAAATGAACATTGCAACATAGAGCTATGAAACAAGAAAACTACAAATTAAAATATGTTGATGCCTTAGAACCAATCATACACCATTGATCAGAGCATACTTAAGAATCCACTTGTGTACTCAGATATGCAATCACCTATTCAAAGAATTTTAATCCTCCTCTTAGAAGAGACCTAGAAACAAGTAATACATTAATCAACATCCACTGGAAGACAAGTATAGGATACCCTTGATATCCCAACTCATACACATCTAAAAAAAAGTCCTAAACTCAGTTGTTTCTATGAAAACAACTCCATTGTAGACATTTGTAGACATACAATAGAAAAACTAAAACATCCTTGATGCTCTAATCAATGAGATGAAAACCAAATGGAGACAATCTAACAGTAGTATGAATATGATGAAATCTTATACATAACACATACTTGTTACAATTTACATTATTATCTGAAAAACTAGAAAGGATACAAGAACACCCTATATGAAGAGAACAGGGAAATATTAATAGAAGGAACCATTCATGGAACCAACCCTGAAAATTACAAAGAAATTGGAACCCTTCTAAATGATCTTGAAAATCCTTATAAAGGATTGCAACAAGCTACAAATCATTTAGGGAAAAATTAGGTCTATAATAACCTCACCAACCTGATTGAAAAAGAAATGAAAGAATGCAAGAAAAGCCTAGAAATCTAGGAGAATCAGATCAAATCTAATTTATAATTGTTTGGTTTTCATCATCAAGCTAACTACAGATACAATTTGAAATTGATTTCCTATAGTAGACAAAACAAAATTTAATGCCAGAGCCAACTTGAAAGTCTTGCGTGTACATAGCATGGAGATCTCTGACATCTACCAAACCCAAGCCGACCCTAGCTACCTTGCGCCAAGCAATAGTCATCTACATTTAAATCGGCATGGAACCCTAGGAAGAAAAATTAGATCAGGTGGCCACCCACATCTTCTTCATCAATTCTTACATGCAATCATCATGAGAAAATAAAATCTAATCTACCTTTTTGTTGCATACGGCTCACTATAACAAACCTTGGCAAAAACCCTCAACTTAATTCAAATTTTGGCTCTAACGGCTAATAGATCAAACTTTAAAACACGGTCGTGGATTAATCTTCTTCCTGATAGATCAGGTGGCTCTCATTAATCAACACAATAGTCAACGAAGCTTTGAAAAGTCTCCAGCCACATCATCTATCTCTCAGCCAATCAGAATCAAGCATCTCAGTAACACTTGGCAACTTGAACCCACCCTGACAAAGGCCTTTATTTCTTGGAAGATCAGACCACTACCACATAAGCATGATGAATAACCTTTAAGAATTTTTCCTTTGTGAATATGTGATGATCGTTAGATCTTGTTTCACTTTATTCCTTAACCACGACATGCCCTCTTAACCTTAATTTATCTGGAGATTACGCGACTGAAGGCATTCTCCCAGTCATAGCACATTTGTCCTAACCATGGTATGGTCTAAAGATTGGGTGATAAGGAAATCACGTGATCTTGCAATATTTTCTTAACCCTTCAATTTATCCAGAGATTGAGCAACCACCACCCAATTCACATCTCATTAACGACCCATATCAAGTCTTGAAAACTCTTGTTCTAACCCATCATCCATCAAGAGAACATGTGACTGAAGACTTCTCTTGATCACTAAATCTTTTCTCTAACCATGGTTTAATCAGGAGAACCAAAAACATAGCTACCCTCATAGTTACTCAGTAAAAGCTTGACCATAGGTTAAGTCTCATGACTAAATGATAGTTGTCGATCTTGTCTTCATCGTGTGGTAGTCATGCTATCTCCCAATCTCATCGTTGATTTTGACTTCTTTAGGAGATCTAGCAACCGGAGGAAATAATATCTTCTTTATTTTATTTGGAGACCTGGTGACTATAGTTATCTCATGATCACTGAAAGATTTATTATTTCATCATTTTATCTGGAGACTGTTTGACCGAGGATACATTTGATCTAGAGACTAGGTGACTAAAGTCATATTCAAGAAATTTTTCAATGTAGTCACTGAGTCTCATGAAGCACTTAAACCATTCGAAGACTTTCTAACTAAAGACATTTGCTAAGTCACTAGATAAAAAGGAATATTCCCATGACTTGAAGAGACTGAACGACCAAAGGGTTTCGCGATGTCACTTAACAAAAGGGAATATGCTAGATTTCATAGGAGACTACATGACTGCAGGAAAAGATAATCGCCCGCTAGGTCACTAAATGTCAACCCACTAACCATCAAAATCAAGAGATTACATGACCAAAGCAGTCACTCATTCGCTAAACAAAACCACTAACTACCTGGGAACTTGGAGATCTTGTGAACGCTCAGTCATGGAGTTTTTGAATAAGAGACAAAGCAGTCCACTTGAAAAATTAATGGAGAAATAGAACAAGGCTAGGGTTTTTTGGACTTAGACAATTTTTTGTGACCCTTAGGACATGGGTAAACCCTATCTCTTAGACCTTAAAACTTGAATATCTCTTTGGTTTTTACAAATGAACACATGCACTTTGAACTAGAGCTTGGGTGCACGTTGAACAATTTGAGGCTAAGCGCGCAAGCCATGAAACTTTGTAATTCTTCTTCACTGACTAAAACAAATTTTCAGCTAGGGCATGACATCTTTAGGGTTTTTTCACAAGATAAGACCATTTTCCTTAGATTTTTTGCACTGACATGAAAATGGCCTAACAATGTCTTCATTCAAGTACCAATGAATTGGGAACCTCTTTTTTGTAGTTCTAAGAGTATCAGTGTCCCCTATTTTTTTAAAGAGTTTGAAAATGTCATATTTTGTGATTTTTTTTCTTTTTTAAATCCTCATATGACAATTTATTTGCATAATATTATTTTTGTTCTTCTCTTTTATCATGCCATAAATTAAGTTGCCCACTAAATGAGCCTATGTGGGTCAAGATTGATTCTAATGATTTTGTAAGTCTTTCCCTTCCAGGATTTGTAGCAATAGAATCTTTTAACCTCCTAATTAAAGATTCTAATTCTTTTTTCCCTCTTTCAATTTCATTGATCAATTTTTCCTATGTTCCACAAGGAGGTTTCTCGATTGGTGGAGGTGCTTGAGGTTCATTTTCTTCATTCATTTGTTCATGAGGAGAAGATGGGGGGTTTGGTTGAGGGTTTTGTTCAGGGAGATCATTTCTTCATGGCAATTAAAACAAAATCAATTTTTAAAATATTAATTACACTTAAAATCTAAGAAAATAAATTTTGACAAAACAAATTGCTTCAAAATTAAAATTTCAATACAAATAAGAGGCATGGGTTGTAAAACAACTTACCTCTTCTTCTGATTCAAACTTGACGATGTCGTGGAGCCATTCTTTATCTAATTTGATGAATCAAATAAGAAGAATGCCTTTGTGCATGTGCTCTAGGAAGCCCTATTTTGTTACAAATGTGAGTTTGTGGGATAAAAATGGGCCTTTGAAAGGCAAGCAAGAAATTGTATATTCTTTACATAGTGCATGTGCGCTATAGGGCACATGCACTATGTTTTGAATTTCCCAAGCCATAGTGCATGCACACTATAGGGTGTACATGCTTTAGTGCATACACACTATGGTCATTGGGGGGCCAAAAAGGAATGTGGCACCTTTTTGGTCCCCCATCTTTGTGCATATACCCAATTTAAAATTGAAATATTATATCATTAATATGAATTAATGTTATTAATTTTAATAAAAATAATTATTTTATTGTAATATTCAAACATTAAGTTTTTTTATAAAAATAAATATTAAAATGTTAAAATTGGGCTTGGCTATGTTAGTCTATAATCTCTCTCTACTAGGCTATCTTCTAGGGTTTTCATATTGTCTGTGCTCCAAACATTTTCATACCACATTAATCATAGGAATTCTTAGGGTGCTTTTATGGCTCCAACCAACTTTAGCTCAATAATTTCTACTTCTAGTGATGGAGCTTTGACACTAGGTGATCACAGCTCCTCTGAGAAAATGTCTCCACAAGTTTGTATCGAAAGTATTCAATGAGGTAAGGCTTTTTTTATCCCACATGTAGTTTTACCCGTTTAGGATTTTGATAATGCTTGTGATTGGAATGAAAAATTCACTTCAAAAGAATATTTTGTTGGTCGTGTTTCTCTTGAAAGTGTGTTGTGAGATTGGGTAGCTAAGGCGTGCGCCCCTTATGAGGTCTTCCTAGATAGCGTTCAAAATCTTACCAAGGGTATTTTCTTGTTCTATTTTGGGAACCCTTCTCATGTAGAGGGTGTTCTAAAAAATGGTCCCTAGTTTCTTTGCTCTTCCTTGCTCATTTTTAAATCCCAGTCATGATACTTTTCAGTCTTTGATGAAAAAAATCTTAAGGTTCCAGTCTAGATCAAATTCTTGGGTCTTCCATTTCCTTGCTGACCTTTCTTGAAAAATATTTCTTAAACCCTAGGTAGGGTTTTCTATATGCAACCAAACCTTTTTTTCCATGTTCACCCTCAAAAGAGGGTTTGTGTGGGAATTTATCTTTCCCAAGAGTTCAAAGACACTATTAAGATTTAGGTTGGTGGGCAATATTTTTCATGACAAACTTGATGTATTTTAATTTTCCCAATACATTTTTGCATTGTCAATCTACTGAACATAAGGTTAAGGATTATCCTTTGGTGACTGCAAGGAAGAAATCTCCCCCTAAGGAGATTGTTTCTTCTTAAACCCCAGATACCTCTAAAGCTGATGCAGGTTGGATAACTATGATATGTAGAGGAAAACACACTCTGGGTATATAGCCAAAGAAAGATTCTTCTTCTTGGCCACCCCTGGAGCCACTGCCAATTAAGGTTTCTAAGAGTGTTTCTCCTTTGAAGGGGGTTTCAAACCTTGTTTCACAGGGGACTCCATCACCTATTTTTGTTCCATAAGAGAAAGTTCACAATGATTATACTTCTCATAAACTAGGAGTTCATAATCCATAACTGACTTCTTTGGTTTCTAGTGCTTCATCTTCCTTATGTCATTCTCATGTTTCTATAGGGAGGGATGACATAGAGGATGATGGGTCTGGGAAAAGAAAAGTGATCACAAGGAATCTTTATCCAGTTTTTTGTCTAGATGATGACTTCTTGCCATAATAGTTTCTCCTCTCTTGGGGGTGAGGATGGCATGAATGATGCCTCAAAATTAATTTCATCTCATGGAATATTTGAGGTCTTATAGAATTCTCAAGCAAGTATTATGTACAATATGTCTATCAAAAGTTTCCTGTAACTGATGTTATTTTCCTTTAGGAAGTTAAGATTGTCTCTTTTTTCGCTCACTACGACATGTCACGTTATCTTTCCTCATAGTCTAGTTTTTTCTTCTGACCATAAGTTGGTCATGGAGGGGTGGTCATCCTTCTTTCTCCATGGTGACAAGATGCAATTTTTAGTACTGGTGAGGACCCCATACACATATTATTTTGGATCCTCATGCAAATCAACAATTTTTCTTTTGGGATAATTAATGTTTATGCCCCTAATGATATGGTGAAAAAATCTCATCTTTGGTGGTGGAAAGATGACTTATTACCTCCTACTACCTAGATTATGTGTGGGGATTTTAATATAGTAGAGGTGGCATCTGGAAAGGGTGACATTTCACCTTTTTCACTACATAGTTAGTGAGCATGAGGCATGGTTTTACATGTGTAATAAATTAGGCCTTTTTTATTCCAATATCAACTACCAGATTCTGTATGCGGTCTTCCATACTTGGAGTAATCTTTAGGCTGGTTATGACAGAGTCTTTATACACCTTGACTGTGCCATGATCTCCTCTCAATCTTTTTTCTCATTTGGAGCATATCAAATTTTTCCATTTTTACCATTGCCTGATGTCACCTTATCAAACCATTTTTCCATTAAATTCATAATTGAATGACACACTCTTTTGCCACATTCCTTAAAGTCTTAGTTTTTTCTCAACACATCATTATTGAGTCATACTCCTACACTGACCTACACATTAGTACAAAAACAACAATATATGACTAAATAAACTACTAAAAATTGTAGATAAATGACTATTTTTGGTAAGGCTCCCCTTCTGAATCCTCCTTTCTATCACTAATGGTGATGGTGAATAACTAACATCCCTTCCACACGCACCACCTAAGCTGCATGGCAGAAATCATGCAAAGGGATATGGGTCTCTGTACTCCAAATATGACTATGGAAGTACCATGATCATCAACACACTCAACCCTCTTCTTTCAACAATCCATCTTGGCGCTGTGGGCATATAGCCAATCCATGCCAAGGACTACATCATAAGAACCTAGAGGGGTAATGCGGAGATTAGACATTGTGATTAAGTCTCCCATTTGAATCTGACAATTGTGAACTAAGGAACTAATAGACACCCTAGCTCCTGAGGCTAACTTGAACTCCCAACTGACATCCTGTCTAACTCCCACCAGCCCGCAACGCTCCACTACATATGGAGATATAAAGGAGTCTGTGGCTCCTGAATCAAACAAGATAGAAACACTGACATCTTGAATCATACCTATGGCCTCTATGACTGTGGCCTGGTGCTTAGCCTGGTGGTTGTCTACCGCTGCAAAAAATCTATGGGATCTACCCATATCTCTGACTATAGGCTCTGAGGTAGCTCCTCTCTAACCACTAGCTGACTATCCTTGTGGGAACTCTCTCACAATATGACCCATACCACCACAAGTGTAACATGGTCCTTGCGTCTGCATCTATACTCCCTATGTCCTAGGATGTTGTGACCCTCCAGTCCTACTGGAACCACTATATCCACCCCTAAAGGACTTTTGAGTCCTAGCTGGCTGTGCCTGAGGGGTCTGTTGTGATGCCCAAAAGTTGGGTCAAAACACAACCAACAATTTTTTTTAAAAAAGTGATAAGTTGACTAAGAGAACAAGGATGTCTATTGTTTACGTTATTCTATAAGAAGGTCACTCAAAATACTAATGTATAAGTTGAGACCAACTGCTCATGGAGTTTAATCGGTTTGATATGAAATATAGAATATATAAGATTTGATCCATCCAACTTATTATTAAATCAGAAAGAAACATCTATAAGTCTTTATCATTAATTATATTTAATTATTATATATTATTAATTAATAATTATAAAATATTAATTAAGTAATATAAATATTAATTAATTAATAAATTATAATCTATTAACTAATATTTAATACATGCTTAAAATTATCAATATTGAACAAAATGGGAATTACCAATAACTATAAAATTCCTTGCATAACATAATATCTATTTATACTAATATTAAGTCCAAAAGCAATAATAACAAAATAACATAAAATAACAAATAACTTTATTACCCACTAAACAATCTTATTAACTATCTAAACATCTAAATAACTTCTAACTAAACTAACTAAACTACTAAACAACCTATCAAAAAAAACAATCTTAAAACTTCAAAATATCCTACATACTACAACTACCCTATCCTCCAAATTAACTACCAACTCCTTCCTAAAAAAATCTAACTTGCTAAACCAGCCTACCCACTAGCCTCTTAGCCTCCTCTACCCACGTGCCATGAGGAGTGTGAAATTCAAATAAAGCAAGGGGGGCGCAATTCAAGGTAGAGTTGATGTGCATTGAAAGGAGGTTTAAAACAATGCTAAGACATGACAACCCACCTACCCTATCAAGCTTCAAACAAGGAAACTATTAACAAGTTTTAACTCCTCCAAAGGGCTGCGTGGATTTTGGAAGACAAAGCTTTTAAAAGCTAACAAGTTGCTTGCTTAGGTGGCACTTAGTACACCATCCCATCATCCAAAAGGATTGGGATTAATTACAAAGCCTTAGCCTTCATCCACCTGCGCCTAGGGAAAAGGCTTGTCAAAAAGGTGAGTATGATATTGTTTAAAAGTTTATTTTATATTTTATTGCTTGGCAAAAAGGTGACAAGTTTTAATATTAAAATATGACTGTGGTTGAAATTTTGTATGGGAATTCGTTCCCATACAAAATCCAGAGAGCTATTTGCTCTCTTTAAAATTTCTGGGTAGTGTTATTTCTTTTTAGCTCTTCTAGTTCTTTTTTTTTTTGAAACTCATTAGAGCATAGCAATGAAATTTAATGATTCCTAGAATGCAATGAAGAGTTTAAGATTTTGCAATTGGAAAGTATTTCAAATAAAGATTATCATAGTTTATTTGATAATCAAATAAGGTCTTTTCTAAAGACTAAAATGCTCATAGTTTTCATAGTTGTTACTAGACATTTCATAAATCTAAGGAGTGGTTTCAAAGCATAAATTCAAAGTTTATAGCATTGATCTAGTCAATTGAATCATCTACAATCTTCTTAGTTCATTCAAATAAGTGTTGATAACATATCAATATAGATTCAATCAACTTAGTGATCTTATTGCAATAATTTAGAGAGTAAATTCAATGGCAAAGAGAGATTTAAGGTCTTTTAAGAGACAAGCAAATATTCAACTTTCCCTAATATGAATTTACATAAACTTTCCATTATCCATATTTCCATTTGAATCTTACTTCATCCTAGGTTTCAAAACAACATTCAAAATGAAACTTGCTTTTCTTTACATGAATTTCATAATGAAAGCATCTTCTAAAACATAAATTTGGCAATGATAGATCAATATAGCAACATGTTTTTTTTTCTTTCTAAATACAATATACAAGAGCTCCAAAGGGAGATTGAATACATCATTCCAAATTTACAAGGATGAATCAAATATGGAGTGAACTCCTCTTTCAAACATAGAGTGAATTCCTCATTCAAACACATCAAAGCAAAAGTCTTTATCTTCTTTAGCATCATGCTTCCATACTTCAAAATCTGCAAATGCAAACAAAACAAGGAAAAGACCATGGGAGCTCACCTCCCATCCAAGGTCTCTCATGAGACCACCCCCGAGCTTGGGGAGAACACATTGAACAGGTTACAAACATATACACACAATCACAACATGTTTTAACAAACATGGACAAAATTCCCAAATTCCCTCAAGAAGTAAACTAAGGAATTCCCATGAATTTCCTTTGTAGGGTGTGGTAGACAAAACCATGGAGATTACCATTGCATAATATACAAGGCCACACATGGACCCATATTTCTCAAATACATACAAGGCACACATGGCCAATTTTCCCTCCTTATGCCCCCCATTGCCACAAGGGCTACATGCAAGGTCTCTTGGGGAAAATCACTCACCCAAGGTTCATCCTTCCCCACACATGGAGGAGACTCTACACATGGAGTTGCCTCCATTTCCACACCCCCTCTTGATTTCTCTTCCCTCCCAAGGGTGAGAGAATCTAAGAGTAAACAACCCAAAAATTCAATTACATGATAAACACATATGCAAGCTTGCTCTCACCATGACCAACCATGGGGAGCTAAAACACAACACTAAACAAAACAAACCTCCACCATGACCAACCATGGGGAGCCAAGAACATGATCATTTTAACAAACATCTCAAACAAACAGAGAGAGCACATGAATTCCTACCTCAAATCCAAGCTATGGTAGAATGTTGTTGAGCCCTAATCCAAGCTTCAAGCCTTTTCTCCTCTAACTTTCTGAAAGCTCTCTAAAAATAGAGAATGGGTGAATGAATCACCCAAGCCAAAATTTCCTCTAAATAGGGCTTCTACACCTAACCTCATAAATGAGGTTCCAACATGCAAGTTGCAATTTTCGCTCAAGAAGGAAAATGAATTTTTAAAAGGGTCCTAAAGTCACTTTTAGGCTTCTAAAGAGGTGAAAATACCCCTAACCCATGGATACATGGAATGGGTTAACAAATTAAGCATAAAACTATCTCCTAAGGCCATTATTAACCCTCTAAACCCATGTCGAGAAATAACATCGGAAATGGGGAATGAGACTGCATAAAGATTCCTATGGCAGAAAGGTGTGCTAAGATATCCCTATAACTCCTAGCAAGTGCTCTCATGCAACACATGATGTACCTTAATAACATTGAACATAGGTGTCAAGCGACACTTAACAAAATAACATTTCACGAAAGGTACATCCAGAATAACAACACATAACATACAAACATTCAAATTACTGTTACGAAATAAATTACTTAACAACGAGGCCTCAGGTCTCTAAATAGACGGGGCCTTGGTATAACTGGTTACCCTATGTTCAATGTGTTTTCCCCGAATGTGTTTCCATGGTCCTTCCACCTGCAATACCTAAATGCAGCATCAGTAATTCAAGGAAGAAAACCATTACAATAACATATATGATATAGCGAAATTTAAACATTAAATTGCATAATTCAACTCATACGTCAATTGCATATAATATTCATGATTTGATTGCACATTTCAAATGAAATTACATAACGCAATTTAAATATCATCTAGACCATCAGGTTCACAAAACATCATATAAAAACATAAACCAAATCTACACATCATGGATCCCATATGCAGAATCATCAAAAGAACAGTCCATCGAGTCAAACATAATATAACAGTAGTCGACAAAGTCCAAGTGTCTCTGAAAGAAACATAATCAAAAAGATAGCTAATATGAAAAACACAGGATCACTATGTGGGCCGAAAGTGGACCTCACATCCACCCCCTCTAGGTATGAACATCCTCCTGGAGTTCATCAAAGAGGTGCGGATACTGGGCCCTCATCTGAGCTGCATCCTCCCATGAGGCTGTAACCTCATCATAGCAATCCCACTGGACCCTAACCTGGTCCAGCGTTCTGCCTCGAAGTACCAACGTCCGACGAGCCAAAATGCGAATGGGCTCTAGTGCTAGCTGGCCATCTGACTCCACCTGCAAGGCATCCCAGTCAATAATATGAGACTCATCATAGATATACTTTCGCAAAACTGATACATGGAACACATCGTGGATGCGTGACAGGCTAGGTGGCAAGGCTAGACGATAAGCAACGGGCCCTATCCTCTCTAGGATCTCAAATGGACCAACAAAACGAGGTGCGAGCTTAGAGCCCTTTCCAAAACGGATTGGACTCTTGTGCGGTCGCACTCTCAAGAAAACTCTGTCTCCCACAAGGTAGGCTCGGTCAATCCTCTTCGCATCTGCATACTTCTTCTGTCTATCCTGAGCCTCTAAGAGACGCTGCCTAATCAGGGTGACCTGCTGCTCCATATCTCGAACTAACTCAGGACCAATAGAAACTCTGTCCTCGATCCTATCCCAACTCAGTGGGGTCCTGCAAGGTCTACCATACAATGCCTGGAAAGGTGGCATTCCCAATGATGTATGATGCCCATTGTTATAGGCAAACTCCACAAGATGAAGATACTCCTCCCACCGGGTCTGATGATCCATAACGTACATGCGAAGCATGTCCTCTAAAACCTGATTGACCCTCTCGGTCTGCCCATCTGTCTCAGGGTGATAGGCGGTACTGAAATTGAGCCTAGTGCCCAATGCTGCCTGAAGCTCTCTCCAAAATGAAGAAGTGAAAAGAGAATCTCTATCCGAGATGATCTTATGAGGTATGCCATGAAGTCTGACAATATCTCGTAAGAACACCTGGGCTACTGCGGGTGCTGTGAAGGTAGTACGAACTGGAGAAAAGTGGGCTACCTTAGTCAACCGGTCCACCGTCACCATAATAGCATCATGGCGTCGGGAAGACATCGGAAGACCAACTATAAAATCCATGGATATAACCTCCCACTTCCATACTGGAATCTCATGCGGCTGCAGGAGTCCACCAGGATGGCGGTGCTCTGCCTTAACCCGCTGACACTCAAGACACCTGGCCACTATCTCAGCAATCTGCAATCTCATGCCTGGCCAATGATACAGCTGCCTCAAATCTGCATGTAGCTTCTTAACCCCGGGATGTGCTGCATAAGGTGCTCTGTGAGCCTCTAGTATAATGAATGCACGTAAATCTCCGGTAGAAGGTACATAAATACGGTCTCGATGACGTAAAAGTCCATCAGACTCTAAGGTATAACCAACATACTTCCCTTCCAAGGGTCTCTGAGACTGAATCATCTCACATACCTCAGAATACCACTCATCATCCTGAAGATGATGGAGGATTCGTCCTCTCAAATCTGTGCCTGCAGTCATAGAATAGATATCATGTCGTCTCCTGCTCAAGGCATCTGCAACCACGTTCTCCTTCCCCTTGATGTAGTGAACATCAAAGTCATATTCACATAAGAACTCCATCCATCGCCTCTGCCGAGCATTAAGGTTCGGCTGAGTGAATATATACTGAAGACTCTGATGGTCTGAATGAAGCTCAAAACGGTGACCTAAGAGGAAGTGACGCCAACGTACTAAGGCATGTACCACTGCTGCAAGCTCTAAATCATGCGTGGGATAATTGAGCTCTTGAGTCTTAAGCTTCCTAGACTCGTAAGCAATGGCTCGCCCTCCCTGCATAAGGACTGCCCCTAAACCATCTAAAGAAGCATCTGTGCACACCACAAATTCTGCTGAAGGATCTGGCACTGCAAGAATCGGTGCACTGGTGAGCGCTCTCTTGAGCTCCTGAAAAGCCCTCTCACACTTCTCTGTCCACTCGAACTTCTTCCCCTTTCGCTGAAGGGAAGTGATAGGATGTGCCACTCTAGAAAATCCTTCAACGAAACGTCTGTAATAACCGGCAAGTCCCATGAAACTTCTGACCTCAGTCACTGTGGTAGGTGCTGGCCAATTCATAATGGCCTCAATCTTTGATGGGTCTACTGAGATCCCATCACCAGATATGACATGCCCCAAATACTTAACCTCTCTTCTGAAGAAGGAACACTTCAACAAGCTACCAAACAACTGATTATCTCTCAAACACTGCAAAACCTGTCTCAGGTGCTCTTCGTGCTCCTTCTCATCCTTAGAATAAATCAGGATGTCATCAAGGAAGATTATAACAAACTTATCTAAGAAGGTGCGGAATACACCATTCATAAGGCTCATGAATACAGCTGGGGCATTTGTAAGACCGAAAGGTACCACTGTAAATTCATAGTGGCCGTACCTAGTGCGAAATGCGGTCTTATGAATGTCACTGTCAACTATCCTCAACTGATGGTACCCAGACTTAAGATCTATCTTGGAGAATACTCGGGCACCCTGCAACTGATCAAACAAGTCATCAATCCTAGGAAGTGGATACCGATTCTTAATGGTAACCTTGTTCAACTGTCGGTAATCCATGCACAACCTAAGTGACCCATCCTTCTTCTTAACGAAGATCACTGGCGCACCCCAAGGAGAAACACTAGGGCGAATGTGTCCCTTCTCTAGCAACTCCTCAAGCTGAATCTTGAGCTCATTAAGCTCATTCGTGGTCATCCTATAGGGCGCTCTAGATACTGGCTCAGCTCCTGGCACAAGGTCTATGTGAAAGTCAACTGCTCTGCGAGGAGGCATACCAGGTAACTCTGATGGAAAAACATCTGCAAATTCCTGGAGGATGGGATGGTCATCAAGAGAAGTCTCACTCTCGTCCTCATCCCCTCTATCATTGATAGAGATAGCAAACAACTGACAACCCTTCCGCATACACCGCTTAAGTTGCATAGCGGATATCATGCGAAGAGATACTGGTCTCTGAACCCCTGAAATAACTGTAGCCATGCCGTCATCATCCAAACATTCTATCTTCTTCTGGCGGCAATCTAGCTTGGCTCTGTGGGCATATAGCCAATCCATGCCAAGTACTACATCATATGATCCCAAAGGGGTAATCCTAAGGTCTGTGGAAGTGGTCAACTCCCCAATCTGAATCTGGCAATCTCTAACCAAGGAGGTGACTGATACTCTAGAACCGGAAGCCAACTCAACTTCCCAGCTATCTTTCTGCCTAGATGCCACTAGCCCGCAACGCTCCACTACAAATGGAGATATAAAGGAGTCGGTGGCTCCTGAGTCAAACAAAATAGAAATACTGCACCCTCGAATCATACCTGCTGACTCAATCACAGTGGCCTGGTGCTCGGCCTGGCGGTTATCTACCGCTGCAAATACTCTATGGGACCTACCTAAGTCCCCCACAGTGGCCTACTGAACTGTGATCCACCTCCTCTGGTAGATCCGGTAAAACCACCTCTAGAGGACTGCTGAGTCCCGACAGAAGGTGTAAATGGTGTGTCTGACCTGTGATCCCTCTTCTGTCCCTGACCCTGCGACTGCTTGGGCTTATTGCCCTGATGTCCCTGAGATCCTTTCTGCCTATGGTCCTGTCGACCCTGCTGCTGAGGCTGCTCCTGCTGTGTCTGCTGAGGGGTTTGGAAAGACCCAGAAGAATACCTATTATTCTTCTTCCATCTGTTCCTCTGAAAACCAGAACCCTGTGATGTGGAATTGTTGAACTAAAACCGATCCCGAGAATCAGATGATCCTCTAACAACCTCTTCGGCTACCTTAGCCCTGTCAACTGTATACCGAAGGTCTCCGGGAGGTAATATACGCACCATGCCTGCAATGTTGTGGTTCAAACCACTGATAAACCGGTTAACCTGCACTTTCTCATCTCTCATATACTCCACATACGGGAGTAAATCAATGAACTTGCCCTCATACTGGGCCACTGAAAGTCCCCTCTGCTGAAGGCTGTGGAACTCATCAATACGCTTCTGTCTAAACTGCTCTGACAGGTACCTGGCCTTGAAGAGCTCTAAAAAAGTCTCCCAAGTCAAAGTATTAAGGTCCAAGTGTCCCTTAAACTGCTCATGATCCCACCATGAAGAGGCTCCAACCCTCAATAAGTGAATAGCAAAGCGGGCCTTGACATTGCTGTCATAGGCACGCAACCCAAAACATCTGTCTAAGCTATGAAGCCATGACTCTGCCTCAAAACCATCTGTGGATCCCTCAAAAGTGGGCGGGCCAAGGTGCATCAACTCTCTGATAGCATCTCCTGTGTCTCTAGCTCGTGTGCGTCCCTCAATCCTAGGTGGTGGCTCTGGACCATGCACTGACTCAGCCTGACCCTCTTCCCTTCTGGAAGGGCTCCTACTCCGTTCTCTAGTCTCATTCTCTAAACCATGATCCTGCTGGTGACCGAACGGAGGTAGTCTGTCTAGGATAATACCGGCCAAGGTCTGAAAAGCTGTCAATAATTCCCGGTTGGGATCTGGTGGTGGTTCGGGAGGGGGACCTTGATTCCCTATCGGAATCTCAATCTCCTCTTCCTGAACGGAGGGAGCACGCCTACGGCCCCTCCCCCGACCTCGCCCGCGTGCACGGGCCTGTCGTGTAACTACTGGCATCCTACACAAGCAAAGAAGTTCAAATGTCAAATGTGGTGGTTAAGGTTCCTAGGGTTGAACTTCGCTCTGATACCAAAATGTGATGCCCAAAAGTTGGGTCAAAACACAACCAACAATTTTTTTTAAAAAAGTGATAAGTTGACTAAGAGAACAAGGATGTCTATTGTTTACGTTATTCTATAAGAAGGTCACTCAAAATACTAATGTATAAGTTGAGACCAACTGCTCATGGAGTTTAATCGGTTTGATATGAAATATAGAATATATAAGATTTGATCCATCCAACTTATTATTAAATCAGAAAGAAACATCTATAAGTCTTTATCATTAATTATATTTAATTATTATATATTATTAATTAATAATTATAAAATATTAATTAAGTAATATAAATATTAATTAATTAATAAATTATAATCTATTAACTAATATTTAATACATGCTTAAAATTATCAATATTGAACAAAATGGGAATTACCAATAACTATAAAATTCCTTGCATAACATAATATCTATTTATACTAATATTAAGTCCAAAAGCAATAATAACAAAATAACATAAAATAACAAATAACTTTATTACCCACTAAACAATCTTATTAACTATCTAAACATCTAAATAACTTCTAACTAAACTAACTAAACTACTAAACAACCTATCAAAAAAAACAATCTTAAAACTTCAAAATATCCTACATACTACAACTACCCTATCCTCCAAATTAACTACCAACTCCTTCCTAAAAAAATCTAACTTGCTAAACCAGCCTACCCACTAGCCTCTTAGCCTCCTCTACCCACGTGCCATGAGGAGTGTGAAATTCAAATAAAGCAAGGGGGGCGCAATTCAAGGTAGAGTTGATGTGCATTGAAAGGAGGTTTAAAACAATGCTAAGACATGACAACCCACCTACCCTATCAAGCTTCAAACAAGGAAACTATTAACAAGTTTTAACTCCTCCAAAGGGCTGCGTGGATTTTGGAAGACAAAGCTTTTAAAAGCTAACAAGTTGCTTGCTTAGGTGGCACTTAGTACACCATCCCATCATCCAAAAGGATTGGGATTAATTACAAAGCCTTAGCCTTCATCCACCTGCGCCTAGGGAAAAGGCTTGTCAAAAAGGTGAGTATGATATTGTTTAAAAGTTTATTTTATATTTTATTGCTTGGCAAAAAGGTGACAAGTTTTAATATTAAAATATGACTGTGGTTGAAATTTTGTATGGGAATTCGTTCCCATACAAAATCCAGAGAGCTATTTGCTCTCTTTAAAATTTCTGGGTAGTGTTATTTCTTTTTAGCTCTTCTAGTTCTTTTTTTTTTTGAAACTCATTAGAGCATAGCAATGAAATTTAATGATTCCTAGAATGCAATGAAGAGTTTAAGATTTTGCAATTGGAAAGTATTTCAAATAAAGATTATCATAGTTTATTTGATAATCAAATAAGGTCTTTTCTAAAGACTAAAATGCTCATAGTTTTCATAGTTGTTACTAGACATTTCATAAATCTAAGGAGTGGTTTCAAAGCATAAATTCAAAGTTTATAGCATTGATCTAGTCAATTGAATCATCTACAATCTTCTTAGTTCATTCAAATAAGTGTTGATAACATATCAATATAGATTCAATCAACTTAGTGATCTTATTGCAATAATTTAGAGAGTAAATTCAATGGCAAAGAGAGATTTAAGGTCTTTTAAGAGACAAGCAAATATTCAACTTTCCCTAATATGAATTTACATAAACTTTCCATTATCCATATTTCCATTTGAATCTTACTTCATCCTAGGTTTCAAAACAACATTCAAAATGAAACTTGCTTTTCTTTACATGAATTTCATAATGAAAGCATCTTCTAAAACATAAATTTGGCAATGATAGATCAATATAGCAACATGTTTTTTTTTCTTTCTAAATACAATATACAAGAGCTCCAAAGGGAGATTGAATACATCATTCCAAATTTACAAGGATGAATCAAATATGGAGTGAACTCCTCTTTCAAACATAGAGTGAATTCCTCATTCAAACACATCAAAGCAAAAGTCTTTATCTTCTTTAGCATCATGCTTCCATACTTCAAAATCTGCAAATGCAAACAAAACAAGGAAAAGACCATGGGAGCTCACCTCCCATCCAAGGTCTCTCATGAGACCACCCCCGAGCTTGGGGAGAACACATTGAACAGGTTACAAACATATACACACAATCACAACATGTTTTAACAAACATGGACAAAATTCCCAAATTCCCTCAAGAAGTAAACTAAGGAATTCCCATGAATTTCCTTTGTAGGGTGTGGTAGACAAAACCATGGAGATTACCATTGCATAATATACAAGGCCACACATGGACCCATATTTCTCAAATACATACAAGGCACACATGGCCAATTTTCCCTCCTTATGCCCCCCATTGCCACAAGGGCTACATGCAAGGTCTCTTGGGGAAAATCACTCACCCAAGGTTCATCCTTCCCCACACATGGAGGAGACTCTACACATGGAGTTGCCTCCATTTCCACACCCCCTCTTGATTTCTCTTCCCTCCCAAGGGTGAGAGAATCTAAGAGTAAACAACCCAAAAATTCAATTACATGATAAACACATATGCAAGCTTGCTCTCACCATGACCAACCATGGGGAGCTAAAACACAACACTAAACAAAACAAACCTCCACCATGACCAACCATGGGGAGCCAAGAACATGATCATTTTAACAAACATCTCAAACAAACAGAGAGAGCACATGAATTCCTACCTCAAATCCAAGCTATGGTAGAATGTTGTTGAGCCCTAATCCAAGCTTCAAGCCTTTTCTCCTCTAACTTTCTGAAAGCTCTCTAAAAATAGAGAATGGGTGAATGAATCACCCAAGCCAAAATTTCCTCTAAATAGGGCTTCTACACCTAACCTCATAAATGAGGTTCCAACATGCAAGTTGCAATTTTCGCTCAAGAAGGAAAATGAATTTTTAAAAGGGTCCTAAAGTCACTTTTAGGCTTCTAAAGAGGTGAAAATACCCCTAACCCATGGATACATGGAATGGGTTAACAAATTAAGCATAAAACTATCTCCTAAGGCCATTATTAACCCTCTAAACCCATGTCGAGAAATAACATCGGAAATGGGGAATGAGACTGCATAAAGATTCCTATGGCAGAAAGGTGTGCTAAGATATCCCTATAACTCCTAGCAAGTGCTCTCATGCAACACATGATGTACCTTAATAACATTGAACATAGGTGTCAAGCGACACTTAACAAAATAACATTTCACGAAAGGTACATCCAGAATAACAACACATAACATACAAACATTCAAATTACTGTTACGAAATAAATTACTTAACAACGAGGCCTCAGGTCTCTAAATAGACGGGGCCTTGGTATAACTGGTTACCCTATGTTCAATGTGTTTTCCCCGAATGTGTTTCCATGGTCCTTCCACCTGCAATACCTAAATGCAGCATCAGTAATTCAAGGAAGAAAACCATTACAATAACATATATGATATAGCGAAATTTAAACATTAAATTGCATAATTCAACTCATACGTCAATTGCATATAATATTCATGATTTGATTGCACATTTCAAATGAAATTACATAACGCAATTTAAATATCATCTAGACCATCAGGTTCACAAAACATCATATAAAAACATAAACCAAATCTACACATCATGGATCCCATATGCAGAATCATCAAAAGAACAGTCCATCGAGTCAAACATAATATAACAGTAGTCGACAAAGTCCAAGTGTCTCTGAAAGAAACATAATCAAAAAGATAGCTAATATGAAAAACACAGGATCACTATGTGGGCCGAAAGTGGACCTCACATCTGTGTCCTCTGATCATGTCTAGGGCCCTAAGACTGCCACTGTTTGGGCTTGTAGCCCTGATAACCCTGTGAATGTCTCTGTTTAGAACCCTGCTAAGATCCCTACTGCTGAGACTGTTGACCCTTAAAGGATCCTGCTGAATGGTTCTGCTTCCCCTTCCAAGTGGATTTTTGCTGTCCTGACGGCTGGGATGAAGGGTTTCAGTGCTGCAACCGATCCTGAGACTCCTATCTAGTGCGAATATCCTCAGCTACAAGTGTCATCTCAACTACATCTCTGAATGTGGGAGGAAAAGCTAGACGTACTATCTCCTGGAGAGACATATTAAGTCCCTTAATGAAACGATGGATACATAGTTTCTCATCCTTCATATAATCCACATATGGAAGGAGCTCAAGAAACCAAGTCTCATACTGGGCCACTGTGAGGCCTCTCTACTGGAGATCATGGAACTCCTCTATTTGCCTCTGTCTGAAATGCTCAGAGAGATACCTCTCTCGAACTCGGGCTACAAAAGACTCCCAAATGAGTGTGTCAATAGCCACTTTGCCAATGGACTCCTCCTATTGCCACCAAATGGAGGCCTTATCATGTTGCCCCTTTCAATATAATCACCTAAATTAAACTAATAGCCTAAACTATATATTAACTATATTAATACTCTCTAACCTATGTTGAATAAGTTTCAAATTAACTTTATTAATAAAAAACTCCATAAAAACTCTCCACTTGCTAGTGGACCCCACACCATAGTCTTTTTCCCATGCGCAGGTGATTGACTTGGGAGTAAAATAAGTTTATTTCATGGTCAAATACACCCCCTACGTGAGTAGAAGGGCCATGAGAAAAGACATTCAACAAAACTATTTAATACTTTGTCTCCTCCTGAAATTTCAAACATAATAAAATCTGACAAGGCATTAATGCAAATTAACTTCTTTCCAAATGGCAGCAAAAAGTCTCCCATGTGTACCTTTCTTGGCATAAGGAATATATGCATATTCTTATTCAAAAAACATGCATCTCCCTTGGGCTACGTGTGTTATGCATTGGGAACCATGTCCCATTGTTGGGTGGCCCAATGAAACTCACACAATCTTTCCACTTGTGAATTTCGCCCTCCCCTAGGAATTTCCTTACTGTCATGTCCCATCATCTTTGGGGTATGTGGGACCCATGTAGAAAGGGGAGGAAGGTTGGTAGGATAGGCTAGTTAGCTAGGTAGTATAGGTTAGGTGTATGAGGTGGCACCTAGATAGTTGGTAGGATTTTTTTAAAATTGTGTAAGATGATGTTATTATATATATATATTGGTATTTTGCATAATTGTTTAGAGATGAGTATTTATTTATTTAATTAATCTTCTGTTTATTTTATTTTTGACTTTCCCCCCCTCATAAATTTGTATATGTAAATTAAAAGGGTTGAGGGGTAATAGGTGTAGGGGACATAGAGTAGTAGGTGTTAATATAGGAAGGGGTATCTTTTAGATGTAAATAAATATTCTATGTGGTAATTATTTAATATTCATTAATTCCTAACTGCATTAGTAATTTTGATTAACAATAAGTTAAGAAGGAATTAGTGTCATATTGTTTAGGGGATTATTTCAAATTTTAGTTGAGGAAACCTAGGATTATGGGTTTAAGTATAGTGTTATTGGATTATATTACTAGTTAATAAGCTAGGGTTATTAGAGTTGAGTTAGGGGATTTCTTTTATTGGCATCTTCTTATAAATGTATATTTGGGTATGTTTGAAAACACAATTGTTAGATCACTTTAAGGGTATTGAGTTAAATAGGGACCTAATTGGTTATAGTATTTTTTGGTGTAAATGGATTTAACTTTTAAAGTATCAATATATTAAGTTAATGTTTTATTTTATTCATTAGGTAGTTGGTGAAAACAAGTCTAGCATTAATCAACATTAGGAATTTAGTCAATTGGAAAAAGTTAGTTTTCTTAACAACCTAGCCAAGACCCATGTCAAAGGGGTGTATATCTAGGTAAGGGATCAAAATATTGGTGGGTCCCACTTCTTACATGGGTGATTTTCACACTTACCAAAGCTAGGATGGATAGGGAATGGTTTTAAAGTTAATGCAAACTTTTAAAAAGTAATTCAGCTTTCCCAGGGAGATAGCCAAGTAGTGGGTATGCATGGAAGGGTATGAGGGTACTTTTTTTTACTAATGGAATGTGTCAGACTTACATGATAGAATTAGGTGCGCTTGGGGAAGAGGTAGCTTGCAAGTTGAGTGAATATTAAAGCCATGTCATCTCATGATATGCATAGAATTTAAGGAGAAGACAAGGCAATTAAAATTTGTGTTGAGTGTCACTTCTCAAGGGGCCCTTCTACTCATGTAAGGGGTAGTATTTGACCATGAAATAAACTTATTTTACTCCCAAGCCAATCACCTGCGCATGGGAGAAAGACTTTGGTGTGGGGTCCACTAGCAAGTGGAGAGTTTTTATGGATTTTTTTATTAATAAAGTTAATTTGAAACTTAATCAATATAGGTTAGAGAGTATTAATATGGTTGATATATAGTTTAGGCTATTAGTTTAATTTAGGTGATTATATTGAAAGGGGGAAAGGGGAATATTCTCTGTGGCAAGAGAATATTTCCCTTCCCCATACAAAAACCAGAGAGTTATTTGCTCTAATAAAATTTTGGGAGGTGATATTTTATGGTATAGTTTTTTTCTTGTTTTCTCAAGCTTCTTGTTTGATAGAAGAGATCTAATAAAATGAGTTTGAGAGTTTAGTTAGTGTAAGGAAATGTGAGGAACATGAATATCACATTACTTCATAATTTTAGTTTGATTGAGCTTATTTTGTTGACATGTTTATTCAAGGAGAAAATTAGATTGAAATATTGTTTCAACTAAAGTGATGTGCATGTTGTATATGTGATTTATTCAAGGAGAGCTAGATTAAATTTGAGCTCAAATATTATAATCAAACATCAATAGATTACAAACTCCATACATCTACATCCATATAAACATTCCATTGAAGTTAATAACTTGATTATTCTATCAACTCAAAAATCACTTTTTCTTTTTTTTCTTGCATTACATGGATAACTCTACTAATGTAAAAGCAAAATTACAATGGCATGAAGGTAATTGATCAATCATAATCATAATGAGATCTCTCTTACATTTGCAAATACATATAACACAAAAAGAGAAGTCCTCTCATTTTACAACTAACACAATACAAAGGTGGGATAAAACTCAATCAAAGTTCAATGGAGATGACAACTCTCCTCCATTACATCTTCACAAAGATCAAAAGGTATACAAAAACATTTCATTATTCAATCAAGATGATGATTCCTCATCAAGAACCAACAATGCCACACAATATAGTACATTTATACACTATTACACCAAGAAGGAGAACTTCTTCAAGCATCTTCCACATGAGTATTGGCATCCCAAACCTGCAAATAAAATGATGGAGAACCATGGGTTCTCACCACCCAACCTAGGTCTCTTATGAGACCACCCCCGAGCTTGGAGAACCAAGGCTAAATGGGTATGCAACAAGATCAACAAGATGCTCACAAAACAAGTTACACAAACATTCATACAACAAATTACTCCCTCCCAAGGGCTACACAAATGAGTCTTACAAACTCATTGAAGAGGGTGGAGGTGGAAGATTTGAGGATAGTAGCTTCTAGGATTAAGATGTGATGTGCCCATTGGTAGGGCTAGTGGATGGCAGGAATTTTTGAGGGAGAATTAATTTTATTTATTTGGTTCATATATTTGACATTCCCTTCTCATAAATTAGTATATGTAAATTAAAGGGTTGAGGGGTAATAGGTCTAGGAGACATAGAGTAGTAGGTGTTATTATAGGAAGGGGTATCTTTTAGATGTAAGAAAATATTCTATGTGGTAATTATGTAATCTTATTATTCCATATTCATTGATTCCTAACTACATTAGTAATCCTGATTAACAATAAGTTAAGAGGGAATTAGTGTCATATTGATTAGGGGTTAATTCAAATTGTAATTGAGGATCATGGGTTCAAGTATAGTGTTATTGGATTATATTACTAGTTAATAATCTAGGGTTATTAGAATTGAGTTAGGGGATTCTTTTTATTGGCATTTTCTTATAAACGTATATTGGTTATGTTTGTAACACAAATGTTAGATCATATTAAGGGTATAGAGTTTAACAGAGACTTAAATTGTTGTTAAGATATAGCATTTTTGGTATAAATGGATTTAACTTTTAAAGTATCAATATATTAAGTTAATATTTTATTTTGTTCATTAGGTAATCGGTGTGAGCCAGACTAGCATTAATCAACATTAGGAATGTTAGTATTGTTAGCCCTCATCTATGCTGATAATGAACTTAGTGACCTAGGTATGCTTACACTGAATTTGTGGTTGGACAATTGACATTAATTAGGGAGAAGACTTATGCCCTAGACATTCGGAATGCACCTTGAACATAAGTCACTATGGAACTAAATACACAAGGGGTTCCGTTTTCAAGGTCTGACTCTCCCTACACTAGCTAACCACTTGATTTTAGATTGCACCCAGCATAGCCGATGATGAAGTACAACTAACCTTGTAGTCACCTCTTAACTTTTCACCTTGCAAAAAACAAATTGTTACATTTTTTTGGTTGTTTATTTTGGGCATGACAATGTGACCATTAGTAGTTTATTGCTGGTCATTTATCTCGCAACCAAATTTATGCCTAAACTATTTTAGTCATTGATTTGTTAATTGACTTCATGTTGATTTCATCATTGATTTAGTCATTAATTTAGTCATTAATTTAGTCATTTATTTAATCATTAATTTATTCATTATTTTACTCATTAATTTAGTCATATTTTTTAGTCATTCATTTAGTCATATATTTAATCATATTAGGGGATGATGGAATCAAACCGCCATCCTACTCCTTGTAAAGAAAGTTCACTTCCATTGAGCTAGTATCCTTTAAAGAATAATCATACCATGTATACTAGTACTTTCCAATGAACAAGATTTCAAATTTTTTCATCTATACTTCAAGGGTAGCAAATCCTATGGGGAGGATGACTAGTGATATGCTAAACTCAATGGTAAAGTTATTCAATTCACAATATAAGGATGAAGGGAATGATTTTGTTGGAAAATCCATTACATGTGGCTTGTTCCCCTTATTATAATAAGGTTGTGGCACAAAAAAAGAAAGACCTTCATTTGTGCCAACAAGGGAGACAAAACTAAGATTAGAAATTTTCGATAGTAATTCATCTATTGTTCCAACTTTTAAATCCATATGTTGTTGAGTGGAACTAGGTTACTTGTAGTGTCATCCAATATATTAATATGAGTTCGTATTAGCTCTAAGAGAGAAAAAAACATTTGTGGCTATACATAGTGTCCCAAATCTCATTGACCACAACATTCTTATGTAGAAGGGAGAGTCCAATAACCCAAAATAAAAATAAAAATATCCCACTTATTCATTTACAACTTAAATAAAGAATAACAAAGAAATCTTATATAATTACTTACAATACACAAAATTTTCTACATTGAAGCTAGAGTAAATGGTATCACCTGTAATGTCATCCTACTATTCTTACTCGAGGATGCTCCTATTACTGATAGAGTTGTTGGCCATGTGGAAGTCACTGCAATAGTTATTACTATTTCCATAGTTGGGTAGTACATGTCATATAATGTAAACATTAATTTTGTGAGAGAAAAAGAAAATGTACTCTACATTTCTGCTTATTATGACCAAATTTTGGAAGGGAAAGATAGTTGTAGTCTATGGGTTAAGTGCAAGAAGTTGAGTCCCAATTCGGTGGAAGTATTGTGGAATTAGAAAATGCCGCTAGAAATGGGCACCTATTTTGAAAAAATGTGCGCCCAATTTAGGTTTGGTGGCTTGATGCAAAATTCAAA